>PVIR01012486.1:20132-44661 GCA_004026965.1 Petromus typicus
CAGGGTCTCGCTTTGTGGTTCAGGCTGGCCCTGAGCTCAGCCTCTAACTCACATCACAATCCTCCTGCCTCTGCCTCCCGAGTGCTGGGATTACAGGCGTGAGCCACCACGCCCGGCACTGTGGTATGTGGTACTGGTTGCTGCTGGGTGTGGGTCTCCACACCCAGTATTGTTATGTGGTTACCGGGGAATCGAACCCAGGTCCTTGCGCTTGCGGGACAGGCGCGGGAACCACTGAGCTAACTCCCCGGCCCCTTTATTATTATTATCTTCAGATTCTTTCCCAAGAGTCAACTGCATTCAACAATCATTTGAATAACTGTTTTCATAGTAGTCTCCTTACTAATCACTAAAGATTCAGAGATGGGTAAGACATGATATTCTATTTTTTGGCTGCTAGAGATTGAACCTTAGTCCTTATATCTGCTAAGCACACATTATCTCTGAGCTTTACTCCTGCCCAAAGAAAACAATTTTTGCCCAAGGAACCAGTTACAAAATCTCCCAGAATTGTCTTCACTGCTCTATTTCCTCCCACACCATTTAAGAGGCCGATCCATCCAGGTGCTGGTGAGACCCTCTCTTGTGTCTTCTGACAGACACTTACCTAACCTGGCCCTCCCTAGATTCCAATACAACTAAACTCTACTGCTAATTCTCAGTTGTTCTTTACTTAATGCCTATGAATTCCATCTCCCAGTCAGATCATAAGTAACTTTAGGACTTCAGTGTTCTGTTAATTCTGTTTTGTTGTAATTGCTCGATTTTTTTGAGACAGGGTCTCGCTATGCATTTCAGAGTAGTCTTGAATTCATCACTATGTAGCCCAGGCTGGTTTTGAACTCATGTGCAACACCACACCCAGCTATTAGTATATTTTTTTGTCCCTTAACACCAGCTATTTTGTTATTCTTCCTTTTCATTTCTCATGATGATTGTGAATAAAATTTGTGAGCTTGTATGAAACACAGAGTTTAACTTATCTTTCTACATCAGTTACATCTCAGGCAGGTTTCTGACATGCCACTCTTCTATACCCTGTCACTGGATTCACTTAGTAAATTTACTTTTTGTCTTTTAATTTTATCCTTCCAGAGTGTTGACATTGAGCACCAGATTACTGAATTCTCTATGGAAAATACAAGCTCAATTTTTGCATTTGGTGTGGAAAGAACTTGAATCAATATCTACATAGAAATCCCTTTAGGAGACAACAGGGCAGCTCCTCTGCACATGTGCAGCTCCATAGCCCTGCCCCAGGACAGCAGAAAAGGATTTTGCCTTCATATTGTCCCAAAGGGAAACATATTTCATTTCCTAGTTTGAATGGGGAGAGGCAGTACAGTGCCCATTAACTCTGCAAGGATCCCCACACTTTGGAAAAATCTCCTGATCTCAACGAAATCACATCCTATATTAGAATCTCTTTCAACGTAGAAAACTCCAACTGTTGTTTTAGTTTCTGCCATGTCACTGTGGGAGATTTGGAACTATTCTCACACTGTAGTATCGTTTGAGAAGTCATGAACAGCTTGGGAGTGACATCCATCCCACCAACACTGAACTTACACCTGAACATTTCCATTTATTCAGAGAGAAAAATGTTAAAACAAACAGAAACCTCATTGCGTATAAAGAAAAATAGCCTCTATCTGTAAATATGTGCACCTATAGGGGAGGGGTGAGCAAATGTGTGTGCACAAGGCCTGCACATCTGTGGGTGAATGAAAAGCTCCCCAAAGGGAGGAAAAGGCTTAATCCTATCAGTCAAATTAATGAAAGGTAACAGGCTCTGGATTATTTATAGACCTTAAATTGGCATGTGCTATACATAATGAGTACCTGGCTGATCTCACTTTTCAGAGAATTTGAGATAAAGGAGATAATCCCCAAAGTATAATGAGAAAAGGTAATGAAAAGTTCAGACCATGACTACAGTTTTTTTTTTAAAGTAACATTACATTTTCTATAACTGTAGATGCCTGGAAAACCTTTCATAGTTAGAAATTAGGTGAAGCAGGATTCTATTTTGAAAAGGCCTGGCAATAACGTGAACCACTGAGGTTTGGGTGTGGAGGCGAAGAGGATTATCTGAATACTGTACAGATTTTATTTGACTTCAAGAGTGTTCTCCAGTGTCACTCTGGCCTAGATGCCAAAACATCTAAGAGCTGTGCACGGAACACAGCATTGTTGGGAGGAGCGGGTTTGCGGAGCCTGAGGACAGGACGCCTTCACAGAGGCACCCAAGAGTGAAGACACAGAAACCTCTGGGCATGACCATCCTGCACTCCTTTTGCTGGGAGTAAGGACAAGTCCTCTACCAAAAGTGCAGGCAAAACTTTCACTCTCCAAATACGAGCAGGATGAACCACTGCCTAACACCCATCTCCAGGAAAGAGGAGGTCACGTTGTTGTCTAGAGCCAGAGTTGTATGTGGGACCCTGTCCAGGTGAGTGTGGACAGGGAAGGGGCATCAGCATGACCTGTGCTGGGCCTCTGGGGCCACCTAGGCGCCTCACCTTCAGATACACCAAGGTGGGTACACCTGTCACCTTTACCTGTCACTCCTCCTCCTTGCCCCACGCGAGTTACTGATTCTCTCTGAGACTCTCACGGGGTCTTGCCAGGGTGTGAAGAGTCACGTGGATTTCACTAGGCGACTACAGAAACTGCAGACTATTCATTACGGAAGAGCACAGTCTCTTCTCTCTTCCTTCCACAACTTCCTCGTCTGTGAGTTGGGAATAACGGCCCTGTCACCTCCACTTCACAGAGCTGCCCTGGCTGGAAAAGGCTATAAAAACCTAAGGTAGTGGATGTCGATGCTATTTTTATCACACACTGTACAGCTTCCAAGGACATCCAACAACAAAGTATCTACTAAATGTGCTTTAAAAGCCAGTCCACAGCCTGCTGAGGGCGGCTGCATAAAAGCTCGTTTAAACACCAGGTCCCCGAGCCTGGATCAATCGGAAGCGCAATGCAGAGACGGGAGACCTAGATTTTTAACAAGCTGCCGTGCCTCCTGGGAGGCACAATCCTGCAGGTCCGTGACCCCCATTTGTTCCTTTCTATGGCTAGAGCAGTGCAGCCTGGTTTGGAGGAACCACGTGAGACAGACCAATTCCCATACTTGTCCTACTTGACCGGAGGAAGTGGGTTATAAAGGGACAGGAAGCAAAACCGGAGCTTTGGAGGGGTGCGAGCGCGCGGCGCACCCCAGAGGGTCCGGCGGGCCGGTGGGCGGCCCCGACTCACCGACGATGATCCCGCAGGCGCTGACCAATCCGATCTCCTTCTTCAGGGCCACCCCGCCCCCTCCGGAGCCGGCCCCGGGCTCGGCCTCCGCCTCGCCCCCGCCGGGCTGGCTCTTCTCGGCGACGTTTCGGTGCCTCGCTCCTTTTTCCATCTTTCTCAGTAAGACTCCAGCCTCCAAAAGCAACCTGTCTCCCTAAGCGCGTACGCGTGTAGACGGATGCAGAGGAAAAGGAACTTCAAATTTAAATGCCCTTTTCCGAAACCGGGACAGTTCCTGACCTCTAAGTAGACGAGCAGATACAAGGGAACACCGAAAATCTTCCTGCTTTGTACAGACACTTCCTCGTCACCTTTGCTTAGTGACAAGGATCGTGTCGTTTGAGGACATATATATGTGTGTGTGTGTGTGTGTGTGTGTGTGCGTGTGTGTGTAAAAATAGTGCAGTCTCTGGTCCAGCTGGAATTCTCCTGCACCGACGTGTCTTCGAAACCAGAATGGCTGTGGTCCGAGCAGAAACACAGCCTGGATTTCCCCGCAGCTCTCAGGGACCGGTCCTGTCGCTCTGAGGAGGATAAAAGTAGTTGTCGCCAACTGCGACGGGGAAAAGGGCGATCCTCAGGTATTTTCTTCTCGGCCAGAAAAACGCAGCCGCGGACCTGGCCGGCTGACTCTAGGTCTCGTTTCCACCTGCTGAGGGCTGCTTCCCGCCTCCCCGAGCGGCTTCCGCTCTGCACAGGTCCTTTGCCGTCTTCCTCCTGGCCCGCCCGCCAGCCCTCTCGCTCGCCCTGGCCCTCTGTGGGTCTCCGGCTCTGCGCTTGGGCTGCTCCTCAGCAAGGGGCTGCGCACAGCGGCTCCTCCGCACGCGAATGCGCTTCCCTTTTAGCCGGGGCTTTTATTCGCCCATCAGGCTCCGCCCCCCATCTCCTCCATCCCGAGTCCCTTCTCTTCCTCCTCCTCCCCGCCCCCCTCCGTCTCTGCAATTTGAATATTAGCACCGAGCCCTCCAGAGAGCGCCAAGAAAAACGAATTGAGAACTTTCTCTCCAATAATCGCTTTCTCCTTGTACCGAAGTGGATCTTATCAATCTGCGCGAGACAGCGCCTTAGGTAGAACTACATTTCAGGTCATGAGGCATTTGTGAGCTTTAAACGGAAGGAAACAGTTGTGCACTTTTAATGCCATCAGAAATAAACTGGCCACTGTTTTAAAGTATTTAGTTTTGGACCATTTGAGGATACCGGAGAAAAGGTTGTAGGGACAAAGTCTTAAATCCTTTCTTAAAAAGAGGGGGAAATCAGGGCGAGGGATTTAGCTCAGTGGTTCCGGCACCTGTCTTGGAAGCTCAAGGACCCGTGTTCGATTCCCCGGTAGCCACATACAATACTGGGCGTGGAGACTCACCCCTGCAGCAACCAGTACCACATACCACAGTGCCAGGCGTGGTGGCTCATGCCTGTAATCCCAGCACTCGCGAGGCAGAGGCAAGAGGATTGCTGTGATATGAGTTTGAGGCTGAGCTCGGGCCCGCCTGAACTACAAAAAAAAGGGGAAATCTATGGGGTGGTGGTGGAGGATGGAAGGAATTAATGATGCAAAAAAGTCTGTTTAGTGGCACGGTGAGCTATGAAGAGTGTAGAGGAGCAAAATCACAGCGAAGAAGCCGTAGCTTCACTCCTTCCTCACTTATCTTATTTAGAGTTGACTTGGGAAAAAAAAACAAAATCACACCTCTAGCTCTGGACCACAGTTTTGTATGCATGTTTTTGGATTTATGCTAATTGAAAAGTAGATGAGAGATAAGACCAGCACTTCAGTGTCTGTATAGCAGGCCTCCTGGTGGTAAGAGATGACTTATGGGCTGGGGATGTGGCCTGACGTGTGGGGAACCCTGAGTCTGACTTCTAGTAACCAATCAACCAAAAAAAAAAGATGACTAACGTTATCACGTTATCACGTATTGTACCTCCTCTTGTCTGAAGAATTTCAGAAGCTGTTGTTTTTCCACAAGAATAATGTCACCTATTTCTAGTTGTAATGTACTGTGAAAGACAGAAAGAAGACTGAAGCAATATAACAGACAATGCCATATCTTTAAAGTTATTATTATTATTATTTCTTTTTTTTTAGGTTTTTTTTTTGAGACAGGGTCTCGCTTTGTGGTTCAGGCTGGCCCTCAGCTCAGCCTCAAACTCACATCACAATCCTCCTGCCTCGGCCTCTCGAGTGCTGGGATTACAGGCGTGAGCCACCACGCCCGGCACTGTGGTATGTGGTGCTGGTTGCTGCTGGGTGTCCCACACCCAGTATTGTTATGTGGTTACCGGGGAATCGAACCCGGGTCCTTGCGCTTGCAAGACAGGCGCCGGAACCACTGAGCTAACTCCCCGGCCCTCTTTAAAGTTATTTTGAGGTCGAGTGTGATGACACACACCTGTAATCTCAGCACTTGGGAGGCCGAGGCAGGACTGCTGTGAGTTGAATTCGAGGTCTGCCTGGGTTACATAGAATTCAAGGCCAGTCTGAAGTACATAGTGAGAGCTTGCCTAAAAAAAAAAAAAAAAAAATTTGAATAATTTTGAATTTTTAAAAAATTGTTTTCTTATTTGTATATGTTTGTTATATGCAATAAACACATTAACTGTGAGAAATTGATACATACACATGTCATGTTTGATCCTTTTTACTTTCCCTTCCCTTTTGTCCCTTACATATTATTAAATATATTACACAATTTTTATTTATATTATTTTTATTTGTTTAAAGATTTGAATCTTTTTTGGTACATTTTATATGTACATCACGATCACACTCAACACTGAAAATTTGTACCAGTACAAATAATCCAAATAATCGTGTACCAGTACACGATTTAATTCTCATTTTTTCCCATTACCCTGCCCTTCCTACAACCCTCCTGCTACTCCCTACATACATAAGCTTTATTTCCTTTTTTTAACCATCACATTTTTCTCTTTCCCCTTGTGACTTATACTTTTTATTTACTTTAAAGTGGATCTGAAAAATGAAGTTCTTCCAAACTGACCATTAACTACAGAGGTCAGGTCTCACTTTATGGAAAAATGTTCAAAAAAATTTGAGGGTTTAAGGCAAACGAATACTTAACTTTCAATGGTATTGGCTGAACTATTGTAGCAAAACATTTTCAAATGGGGTAAAGTTCAATCAGAATACTTCTTTTCAGTTTGCTCCTTGATCACTCAGCAAAGATTAAGAAGTTTCAAAGGTTGAGATTTCAACCCCTTCTCCTTCTGCTGGCTCTAGGTATAGTAAATTGAAAACCTCAGCAAAAAAAAAAAAAAAAAAAAAAAAAAAAAGTCAAGGATGCTGTGGTGTGTAAGGGATTTTCAAGAAAAGGAAAAACAAGGCAGGGAGTATATAGCACAAAACTCCACAGGAGGGAATGAGTCACAGAAAAATGAAAAAATAAATTGAATTACCTCTGGTATTTACTGACAGCTATAGAAAACACTGAGGGAAAATTTGATGGATTCATTTAACTAATCCAGCTCTAAGACTTCTGCTCAGAGATTGATATCAAGGGGTAAAACAAATCATCATTCTCCTTCTCAAATGTGAGTTGTTTCATCATGTTTTGTGTTGGTAATTTAAATTGTTTAGCCACTTTAAATAGTTTTACTTGTGGCATGAAATGTGACTAGAGAAACTGAGGGCTTTCACCAAAATCAGTACAAAGGACAACCCAGAAAGCTCCCAGTTTATGGATTAGGATGCCAAAGGCAGTTATGGGATCATATATATTCTTAGGATAAAGTGTGTACCAAATTGGAAAGAGAAGGTTGTTGAAGATTAATATTTCTATCTTTTTTAGCACTTGGAATTTACTAGTAGTTTACAGCAGTCTATTAATGGTGCTCTGTCAAAGCTAGGAGAAGACTCCCTTTTTGCTTTCAGAAGGACATTATCCTATGTGCCTCTCTTTAGGTTGGGATCTTTTGTGACATAAATTCTAAATGTGTCGTGTGACCAACATAGAGCACAGGGCAGAATAAGGTCTTGGAGTAATATGCTGAGAAAAATGGTGAATCAAAGAGTATTACATTTTGAATACTGAATTCTTCTTTTTTTTTGAGACAAGTTTTCACTGAACTGACCAGGTTGGACTTTTGCTTTTGCCTCCCATAGAACTAGGATTATAGATATGCATCACCATATCCTGCAGTATTGAGCTCTTTTCTAGCTATAATTCTATTCTGCATTTGCTTTTACATTTTTAAATTTTACTCTACATTTA
Source organism: Petromus typicus (assembly GCA_004026965.1). NCBI lineage: Eukaryota > Metazoa > Chordata > Mammalia > Rodentia > Petromuridae > Petromus > Petromus typicus. The sequence continues at coordinate 27,668 of PVIR01012486.1, forward strand.
AAATTTTTTTTATCACTTCTTGGCCTTTTGGCTAAGATCAAGTATAAATTTTTTTTCTTATTTCACTCTGCATTCAAACCATGCTTTATAGTTTACAACTTTTCTGAGCAATATGTTAATTTTTCTCCATCATCAAATATCTTGGATAGACAAAGTAGTTATTCTAAAGATTTATTTTTTAATTTTTATGGTGCCTGGGATCAAACCCAGAGCCTCCTCCATGCAATACAAGGGTTCTCCCACTGAGCTTAACCCCACCCCCTACTTTAAACATTTGAAAGATTACAATACTAAGGCTCAAGGAAGTCTATTGCCTGAGGTCAAAGACCATATATTTAATCTATTGAGCAAATAAGACAGTGGTTTATGCTGAGTGGATTTTTTGTTGCTGTTGTTGAGATGGTCTCATTGTGTATTTCAGGCTGGGTTTAAACTCACTTTGTAGCCCAGGTTGGCCTCAAACTCACAGCAATCCTCCTGCCTCAGCCTACCTAGTGCTGGGATTACAGGTTTGTGCCACCACACCCTGCTCACACTACATACTGATGTTTTAACTTTTCACTTGAAAAAGAAAACTTTGATCCAGCCTTCCCCCCTATGTGCTCTTGAGTTGGTGTCATAACTGAACTTTCAGGGGCACATTTGATGCTAGCACTTCACATCTGCTCAGTGAGACCCATGGGACCCAGGGTCCCCCAACATCTGTCATTGTCTTCACACAGCCTGTGGCCACATCCCAACACTTAGCATAACTGGGTTCCCAGCTTCTGAGAGACTATTTCCATTGTTTTATATGCTTAACCCTGGGGAGAAATGGATCCTTTCAACCAAGAAAAGGATGAGTGGGTCATTTTCCTAAAAGCACTGTGTTGACATAGAAAGGCTGTGTGTGGCTGACACCTACTGCACAGAAAAGGAGATGGCATGGGGAAGCGCTGCCTGTAACAGCTGAGCAAAAACACTGTCACGTTCCCTGCTCCCCCTTTCAAACAGCACATACTGCTGCTAATGCAGAAGAACAGGGCACAAAGTCCATCACTGTCCCCCACCTGCAGCCACTGGACCGGGCTTTATTCTTGTTTTCTGTAACAGAGTTCTGAGGTCTGAGCTCACTCCCAGGGGACCCAAATTTTTCCAGCTCACGCTCACTCTGCTCTTCTCTACATGCCCAAAGTCAAAGGAAAGCTTTCTTTACACAGAAGCCTACAGCCCATCAGATGGCGGCTTCCTGAGCCAGTGGTTCCAGCAGCCTTTAAATGAAAAGCAGATGAAAATCAGTGGAAAAAGAGGAAGGTGAGCAAAAGGAAAGACCAAAATGAGTCAGATGGAAAGGAAGATGAAGCAAGGTCTTGGGCAGTAAGCCCTTTTCAATTTGCCTCTGTTTGCCTTCTGGACACATTCATAAGTTCAAAGGAAGTTTTATCTTCCAGAGTTTATGCAGTCCTAAGAATTTGGATGGAGCAGACCTGGTTTTGTTATGATGGCTAATTAATTCATGCTCTTCTGGAGATAATGATGGATCCTTGCTCTGACACTACAGACAAGAATTTCAGCAGATTATCCCTGTCTGCTGCACTTGGCCGGATTCCACGGAGTCGGCATAGTGGGAAAAAAGTAAAGAAGCATTCCTCACTTCAGGCCTCACTCTCCTGCTCTGCTGGGGACCCAGTCTCTTCTGGGGCCTTCACTTTCTTCTAAGGACTTAGGTGACTCCAATTCTGAATACTTACATATGAAAACTTCCACTGTCAATTGCTTTTTATTATGTTTCCTTAAGATGATGGCTTCTTTTTTTTTTCAGTACCAGAGATTGAACTCTTGACCTTGTGCTTGTTATGGCACCATTCAGCTAACATACCAGCCCCCCCCCCCCCACGCTCACTCTTTTAAGATGCAGAAGATAAATTCCTCAAGGGCAGAGACCTACTTTCTGTGCTACTATAATTCCCATATCCATAGTGGTGTCTGGTACTCAATAAGTAAATAAGAGTGAATGAATAAATAATGATAGACATTAATGCATAATAAGTAAAAATAATTACAACTGACTGTCGATATGCCAACAAACTCTAGTCAGATGTAGCCCTCAGTGTTTGCACAGAGGCTGGATTATAGAAAGGGGAGAAAACACACGGCCAGTGTTTTGACTGAGAGGACTTCTTCCGGTGGCATACAGATCACAAGCATGTCCTCAGGGGAGTCCAGCAATCCCATCACAATGCTATAGTCAACTCTCACTTCCATTTACCATCTTCTCTTAAAAACAACACCTCTTTTCCCAAATCTTCACTTCTGCAACATAATACATTGGGTTCACATCTTGGTCAGTGCAAAACCAAAAAGCACAAGCAAGAGAAAACAGAATGAAGAAAGTTCTGTTATATACAGCAAGTAAAAAGAACCGAGGAGGAAGTGGAGATTTTCATGGAAGGGTTACACCTGCCTGTGTAGGAAAGCACATGGAAAGGATGGACCTGCTTCAAAGTAAAGATGGGGCTGAGGATATAGCTTAGGGGTGAAGTGCTTATCTAGTCATTTGTGAGGCCCTAGGGTCATCACTACTACTGCAAAAAAAAAAAAAAAAAAAAAAACAATAACAATAGCAAGAAGAAATATGGGAGATGCATTTCTGGGCATGCTCAATTAAGGTCATAGAGAATATGTTTGAAAAAGACGATAGATACAAACACTTCCTGGCATGCTCAGTTCGGTATCATAATGAGCTAAGTTCTATCTGGGTGTAGTACCGTACACCTAATTCCAGCACTCTAGAAGGCTGAGGCAGGAGGATCATAAGTGCAAGAAAAAGGGGGAGGTGGGCTGGGGATATAGCTTAGTGAAAAGGCTCTGGATTCAATCCCCAGTACCAAAACAAACGGGATTTACTTTGACTCCACATCCCTGTCCACTTACTACCCAACCTCTCTGCTCACCTGTGTCCTTTCCTTACCCTTCCTCACCTCCATTTATGCTTGAGTCTATTCTGTGAAAGATTTTTGTCCCCATCACCCTACAGAAAAGAGTGTGTACTTCCTCTTTCAAACTTGTTCCTCCCCTGGTTTTATCTCCAGACTTTAGTGATTGGCCCTGGTTGCTGGATATGGTGGCTCACTCCTGTAATCCCAGCATGCAGGAGGCTGAGGCAAGAGGATCAAGAGCTTGAGGCCAGCCTAAGATACATAGGGAGTTTGAAATTAACCTTAAATGTATATTGAGACCTTTTCTCAAAAAACAAAACAGAAAAAACAAGTACCAGACACTAGTCGATCTAACACTCCCCTGCCCCCACACACACACATTGTAAAACTGGTTCAAATCCTGTCTGGAAGCTAATTACTTCTTACCACATCTATTACTATAACCCTATTTCATTACCACCTCTTCGATCAACTTTCAAATTTTCTTTTCCTTTTTTTCTTTCTGTAATGTCAAAGATTATATCCATGGCCTTGCACAAGCTAGGCAGATATAACTGAGCTATAACTTCCTCCCTGAGGATGCTCATTTTAGAAACAAGAAAAGGTTGAAGAAAACAAAAACACAAAATTTGTCATTTCCAAGTACTTTCCTTGTCTGGCATGGTGGCACATGCCTGTAATCTCAGCACTTTGGACGCTGAAATGGGAGGACTGCTGTGAGTTCACTTTGAACTACGGAATGCAACTCTGTCACTTCTCTTGTAAGACAAAGACAGGACACGGAGCAGCAGAAAAACAACTTACTATTTACCATCAAGTTATTTTGGTGACTTCTCCATGTAAGTATTAAAGCAGAGGGAATTTCATTATGTACTTCATTATCTGTTTGGAAAATTTGGACAGTTATATCTCTAATTTTGATTTCTCAAAAGATTAGATAAGCAGCTTAATTTCAGTTTGGTGATGTAGAACCTCAGCACAAGTGACTTCATTTTGACTTTTAGCCTGGTCTACTGGGCCACAACGCAGGAGCTTAGTCCCAAACAATGGCTTCTTGTACTATTTATTTAACAGAATGTAAACCCCACATTATTAAAATTGTTAGCTTATTTTTTTAGATGAAGTGTAATACTGTGGTTATTATTAAAGAATACCTCTATCTCTGTGAATATATTTATGGATGAAATTGTCTGACAGGTTTGTTTAAAAAAGTTTGACATGTCATTTACACTGGGTAATGAGTAGGAGAAGTCTATTATGCTATCTTTTCTCCTTTTTTTTTTTTTGAGAGAATATTTTACTGGCAGCTTAGGTTGGGACTTTAGATTTTTCTGCCTCAGCCTCCCAAATGCTAGGATTACAAGTGTGCACCACTATGTCCAGCTCATTTATGTTTAACAATCAGAAATCTGAATTCTAGTCTTCAGGGTAAACTTTATAGTACATCTTTCCAGGCTGTACTTCTAAGAATATATCAAGTGAAGTAGGGGATTTAGCTCAGTGTTTCCAGTGCGTGCCTCACAAGTGCAAGGTCCTGAGTTCAGTTCCTGGTACCAAAATCAAAACAGAACAAAAAAAACAGTGTGGGAATGTCAAAAGCTAACGTGGCTAATTTGGCAGTAGCTATGTTTTAATCATTAAGAATTGCTTCTAAAACATAGCTTTATTTCATTTTACCTCTTTCTCATCAGATTGTAAATTAACTATCATCTTTTATACCTCAAATGTGTAACGAAGTTGGTATTTTGTTTTTGTTTTTGAGATAGGGTCTTGCTATCGTTCAGGCTGGCCTTAAATTCACTATGTAGGCTAAGCTGGCTTCAAACTCCTGATGAAATCCTCTTGCCTCAGCCTCCTGAGTGTTAGGATGACAGGCACATGTCACCCTGTCTGGCTACAAAGTTGGGAAGAAAACACAAAAGTTCAGTTGTGTGAAAATTTATGGACCCAGTGGCTTGAAACTTGAAAGACTAAAGTTTGGAGACACTAGTGAAGAGTATGGTAAGAGACTTTTAGATAAGACTCAGGAGATTTCTAATACTACACAATTTATCAGGGTTATAGAGAAAAAAATTCATTTTCACTGGATTTTTTTTTTTTTTTTTTTTGAGACAGGGTCTCGCTTTGTAGTTCAGGCTAACCTTGAATTCACTATGCAGCCCAGGTCAGCCTTGAACTCACAGAAATCCTCATGCTTCTGCCTTCCGAGTGCTGGGATTACAGGCATGAACCATCACGCCTGGCACTGTGGTATGTGATTACTGGGGATGGAACTTGGGACCTTGTGCTTGCCTGGCAGACACCAGAAACACAAAGCTAAGTCCCTGGCCCTGGATTTTTGTTTTGTTTTGTTTTGAGACAAGGTCTTGCTACATATTCCAGGCTGGTCTTGAACTCACTGTATAGCCTAGATGGGCCTAAACTCTCAGCAATTCTCCTAACTCAGCCTCCCAAGTATTGGTATTAATGGTATGCACCATGCTTGGCTGGAAAGGTTTATTTTCATTAAGAGTTTTAGAAGTTTCAGTCCATGTTCTGCTCGTTTTAGTGTTTCTGAATATATCATAAATTAGAACATCATGGCAGAGGAAATCTACTCACCTCCTAGCAGACAAGAAGCAGCAGGAATGTGAGAGGAAGGGGCACAGGATTAGCCAGTCCCCAAGGCCACACCCCGATGACACTCTACCTTCAGGTAGGCCTTGCTTCTTCACTCTATCACCTCTCAATAATGCCATTCATTTTTGTTCTTGTCAGTGGATTAAACTACTGATAAAGTGGGAACCTTCTGATGCAACCACTGTCTAGAAAGATGTCAGCAGCCCAGCCTTCAACACAGCGGTCCTCTTGCGGACACTTCACACCCAAGCCAGAACCTGGGCTGTGTGTGATTAATGTCACGAACACACTCAGGCTATTGTGGTCAGTGCTTTCTGTGCTATAGCTGGGGCTATAATGGTGGATAAAGACATTTGCCTCCAGAGACCTCAAGAACCTTAGAAACCAAAATACTTTCTATCTTTCTCTTTCCTGGAGTCAAGTACCTCCTAGTTACCTGAACTCCCCAACAAAGGGTCGCTGGGCTTTCAAGAAGGGCTGCAGCATGAAAGCCAGAGTGATAACAGTGTAGAGGACAGTGCAGGGAGCAGAAGACATCCTCAAGTGCCAAGGGATACGTGTATAGAGAAGACACTGGTTCCATGGAAGAACAGTGACACTGTTCAGAAAACAAGAAGAAACTCTTAGACATGAAAATAGGAAAACAGAATTCAGAATATTTGTTAGAAAATAAAACTGAGAATCTGAAAGGTAGGTTCAAAAAAGGAAAGAGATCTGTCTGAGGGTGTACTTTCCTGGCAGAACATTTATTTGGCATGCTTGAGACCTGGCTTCAGTCCAAGTGTGGTGGTGTGTACTGTAATCCCAGCTCTCTGGGAGGTTCTCAGGAGAACTGCAAGTTCAAACCTTGACTAGACAACGGCAATTTACCAAGACCTGTTTCAAAAATTTAAAAAAAATTAAAGTAGGTTGGGTATATAGCTCAATGTGAAGACCTTAGGTTAGTCCCCAGTAATGCCAAAAATAAAAATAACAAGTAAAGAGAGAGACAGAGATAAAGAGAAGGGAAGCAGGAGAGAAAGAGAGAAAAAAAAATTACCAAAGAAATAATGCAAGGGACTTTCTTGGAATTGAGGCTGAGTGTCAGAGTTGAAATAATGCAGGGAGTGCCTAGTGCTATAGTAGACAGATAAGAAAGTTCCACCACAAAGCACCTCAGGATATTTTGTAATACCTGGGGCCAAAGAGAAGAAGACTCTGAAAACCTCAGGGAATGATAAGGCTGAGCTATATAGTTTCATTTCCGCTGCTTCAGTCACCTCTAGCCAGCAAAGGTATGTGCAGTGGGATATGCTGAGAGACCACATTCATACTAATTTTAGAGTACATTGCTGTAATTTTTCTGGTTTCTTACTAGTTATTGTTGATCTCTCACTGCATCTAGTTTATTTTTATTATTATTATTAATTTTTTTTTTTTTAACTCTGGGGATTGAACTGAAGACTTTTTCACTGAGCTACATCCCCAGACCTTATTTTATTTTTGAGAGTCTCACAAAGTCCCTAATCTGCCTGGTCTGAATGCCGAGATTACAGGTATGTGCCACTGCGGCCAGCATAATAATTGCTCCTAAAACATGGTAAGTATTTCTTCTCTTTGGTAAGTGTTTCTTTTCTCTATTGTTCCCCTAATCTGGGGATAGCTGCAGGGTTTTTTTTTTAAATCTTTTCTGTTTTTCTTTTCTTTTTTTGTGGCAAGTACTAGATGTTTAAAAAGAGTGTAGAAGTTTGCCCTTATCTGTGTCTTCAAAATTCTAAAGGAAAATTATTTTCAATTTAGAAAATTACATATACCTGTTATCACCTGGATCTAGATGTCCCCCAAAGCCTAAAGCAGCCATAGGAAGGGCTTTAGCAGAGGTGGCCCGATCTAGAGCGTGTGATTGATTTGTGGTGCAAAGCTAGGATTAAGGGTGGGTGATTACTAAACCTCTAATTGGTCTGGCACCACCCTAGTCCTGGTAGCCTGGATACAATCTAAGGGACAGAAGGAGACTGGCTTATCTTGTTCCTTGTTTGCTTGCTTTTCTACCTTCTGTGTGCCACGAACTGCTTCTCTGTGATGTCCCTCTGCCGCACCACCCTGCCTTGGAGCTAGCTGACTATGGACTGAAACCTCTACAGACTGTGAGCTAAATAAACCTTTCCTCCCTTCACTTGTGAGCGTGGGTATTTTGTCCCAGCAACAAGAAGAGTAACAAACACAACACCTAAAATATGAATCAAGTGAGGGTACAGAATAGAATCCCTTTCAAGACAGAAGGTGCCAAATACACCTTCCTCTGTGTGTTTCTTGGAAAGTTATTGGAGAGCCAGAACAAGGGCGTAAATGAAGGGGAGGAGCCTGAGTTCGGGAAGAAGGTCCTCTAGCCAGTCAGTCAAGGAGAGTCCCAGGGCCAGCACAGGAGGGCAGGCAGCCTAGACAGCCACCCTGCAGAGAGATGAAGGATTCCAGAGGATGTCAGCCAGAAAACAAAATGCAGCTGAAGGTCACCTGGGGTTTGACAGACTGAAACATGTTATGCAAGACCTGGATTTATGTTTTTATTAAACAAGTCTAAGAAGCAGCACAGAAAACCAAATAAACAAAAACAGGAGACAAGTATTAACCTCAAGATGTAGTTTGGAACCCAGTGACACACACTTTTAATCCTAGCATTTTGGAAGACTCAGGTAAGAGACTTTGAGCTCAGCCTGGACAATTTAGTGATTTAACAATGCTCTGTATCAAAATAAAGAGATTTTCAAAAGGGTTAGAGGCGTAGCTCAGTGCGAAGGATCTGGGTTTCCAGTGTTAGAGATAAAGAAATAAGATCTGGGTTGGGGATTTAGCTCAGTGGCTCTGGTGTACAAGCGCAAGGGCCTAGGTTCGATCTCAGGTAACCACATACAACAGAGCCAGGCATGGTGACTCATGCCCACCAGCAGTCAGTACCATAACAAAACGCTGGGCATACTGACTCATGCCTGTAATCCCAATACTTGAGAGGCAGAGGCAGGAGGATAGTGAGCTCAGGGCCAGCCTGAACAACAAAGCAAGACCCTGTCTAAAAAAAAAAAAATAATTAAGATCTAATAATTACTAGCAAACAAGTGGCTGCTGATCTTTTCACTTAGAAAGAATGCCTGGACTGAGCATGTGGGATCCAACCCAAGGCCCTGCATGGACCAGCTGGATTAGCCAGCTCTGTGGTACTCTGGCAAATTACCTGAGATGATCAGTTTAAAAGGAGAAAATGTTTATTTTTTGTTCATAGTTTCAGAGATTTTGAGCCCTGGACCCTTGGCCTCTGGCAAGGTGCAACATGGTGGTGGGGAATCGGTAATGGAGCGGAGCTGCTCACCTTGCATCTCCTAGGATGCAGAGTGGAAAGGCTGAGTCCCAGTGCCACTTGCAGCAGAGAACCCCAGATAACCTGCCTCAGCTACTGGCTCCACCACTTCCAGCAGCAGCATTGCTCGGGGACCAACACATGTGCCTCGGGTCATTCAAGGTTCAAATTCTGGCACCACTCACTGGGTTTAGGCCTTTTCTTCTTCCTGTGTTTCAGCCATGACCACAGCACCATGCTACGATCACCCGTGCTGGGAACTGCATTTAGCCCCCCTTCCTCTTCCTCTGCGCCCAGTGTCCAGTTGATTACCAAGTCCTATTGGTCGCACCTCTGAAAACTGTCATCCCAGTTATCTTCTTCTTCCCCTCCTATAGATGCTTCTCTATTCCAGAACTACTCACTCACCTCTGCCCTGCCCCACTGCATACAGTACCAGATAATCTTGTTGTCTGTGACCTCAAATCCCTTCCTTTGGCTCCCACAGTTATGTTTTATCAAAATATGGTTCATAATATGGTTTACCAAAGTGTGGACTGGCGAGGTGGCCTCACAATTACATGAGGGACTTAAATTAGACTTCTGCCAGCATAGTGGTGTTCCTGGCAGTCGAGAAGCTGAGGCAGAAAGATTTCCAAAAACTAACGACCAGCCTGAGTTAGCAAATCCCTATCTCTGAATAAAGAAATGGGCTCCTCCCAAACAAAAATTTAAAATATAAAACTAGACTTAAAACTTGATCTATGGCCTTAAATTATAGGTAGAAGTAAGATGTTCTGGGAAGGGCTGGCGATGTACCTCAGGGCTCACTTGGTGCATAGCAGGCCTTGGATTGGATCCTCAGCACAGCCGGAAAAAAAGAAAGAGAAAGAAACATCATCCTGATGTGTTAGTGGACACAAGGGTGGAAATGGATAACACTTATATACTGTATATTTCTTTTTTTTTTTGAGACAGGGTCTCACTTTGTGGTTCAGGCTGGCCTCGAGTTCAGCCTCAAACTCACATCACAGCAATCCTCCTGCCTCTGCTTCCCGAGTGCTGGGATTATAGTCTTGAGCCACCACGTCTGGCATTGAGGTATGTGGTACTGGTTGCTGCTGGGCATGAGTCTCCATGCCGAGTATGGTATGTGGTTACTGGGGAATTGAACCTGGGCCCTTGTGCTTGCAAGACAGGTGTCGGAACCACTGAGCTAAATCCCTGGCCCTGTACTGTATATTTCAAATACCTGAAATAGTTGATTTCATCATTCCCTCTTTAACATGATCTAGGACCAAGGATGGTATAAATAGCAATTTCTCTGAATGAAAGAATTAAAAATTTTTTCAGCATAAAGAAATAAGCCAATATATGTATACACACACACACACCCACACACACACATTGTTTTTTTTTGAGACAAGGTCTCATTTTGTAGTTCAGACTGGCCCCAAACTCACTATGCCAACCTTGAACTCACAGCAATCCTTTCTGCCTCTGCTTCCTGACTGCTGTGCTTACAGGCAGGAGATAACACACCTGGCATTGAGGTATGTGGTTACTAGGGATCAAACTGGGGACCTTGCCCTTGCCAGGCAGATGTTGGAACTGCTGAACTAAATTCCCAGCCCCTATTTTTTTTTCTTTTGAGGCAATGTGGTCCAGGCTGGCCGTGAACTCACTACATAGCCCAGGCTATCCTTGAACTCATGGTGATCCTCCCATTTTAGCCTCTTAGGTGCTGGGATTATAGACCACACTGGGCAAGAAAAAGAAATTTTAAAGGATAGAGCTAAAGAAATAATAAATTTTTGAAGAGATAGTTGTATTTATTCTAATGTAAACCTCACATAATGTTTACATATATCAGAACTTTGCATGTATCCCACAAATCTAATTTTAATACAACTAGTACAAAATTAGAGGTAGATCTTCTCCTGTGGTACCCTCTGGTGGCAACTTCCTGCAATCGCCAATCTTCATTTTAACCCACAAAATTCCCACTAAAGTTCAATGCCTTTTGCCTGTGGGAACCACTACCTTAGCAGTACAGTCTAAACTCCCAGAGAGAGGCTTCAGCCCATCCCTTGGGTTTGACCAGCAACATCTTCTCCCTTTTGATGTCCCATCCTTGGCTCCTGTGGCCACCCCTCACTCCCTCTGCCGATCCTGCCTGGCTCGGGAAGGCCTCTGCCCAGAGCCCTAAGATGAAACCCAGTTTCAGGCTCATGCAGATTCCTGCTCCTCCAGGACCTCTGCCTGCTGCCAGCCTGCTTTCTGCTCTCACAGGAGCTCTATATGTCCTCAGGGAAACCTTCCCAGAGTATGTACTCTTACAGTTCCTTGAGGTACGTCTTTTGTTACTTAATGATTACATATTTATTTGTGAGATTTGAAAATAAAATTCTTTCTCACTGAAAGCAAGAGCCGTAACTATATCAAGTATGCTTGGTATGTACTATAGAAATTCAATAATATTTATTGTGTTTTTTGTTTTGTTTTATTGGTTTTTTGAGACAAGGTCTTTTTTTTTTTTTTAGGTTTTTTGAGACAGGGTCTCACTTTGTAGTTCAGGCTGGCCCTGAGCTCAGCCTCAAACTCACGTCATAGCAATCCTCCTGCCTCTGCCTCCCGAGTGTTGGGATTACAGGTGTGAGCCACCACACCCGGCACTGTGGTATGTGGTACTGGCTGCTGCTGGGTGTGAGTCTCCACACCCAGTATGGTATGTAGTTACTGGGGATCGAATATAGGTCCTTGTGCTTGCAAGACAGGCGCCAGAACCACTGAGCTAACTCCCTGGCCCTGAGACAAGGTCTTATGATATAGCATAGGCAGGCCTCAGTCTCACAGTGAATCTTCTTATCAGTCATCTGAGTGCTGGGGTTATAGGCTTGTATCATTACAGCTGGTTTCAATATTATTTATTGATGGGATGCATTAATATTTTCAAAGTTATCACATATTCTGCTTTGTAATGTGTATGACTGTATATATATTGTAATTATTGATTAGGTCATAGGATTTTTTTTTGAGACATGGTCCCGCAACAGTCCCAACCTGGCCTCAAACTTGTTATGTAGCCCATGCTGTTTTTGAACTTGGGACAACCCTACGTCAACCATCTGAGTGTTGAGATTGCAAGACATTCATCATCATGCTTCATTTATGTCAAAGAGGTTTTTTTTTTTTTGAGACAGGGTCTTGTTATGTAGCTCAAGTTGGACTTGAACATACTGTGTAGCCCATGCTGGCCTTGAACTTACAGCAATTCTCCTGCCTTAGCCTCCTACAGGTAAGTGGCCCTGTGCCCAGCTCAGGTCACTGGGTTTTTGATAGACAAAGTCCTTCCCAATGGCCAAAGCTAGAATAGTTTGAACACTAAAAATAGTAGCATGTTATTCGATTAAAATACAGAGTGATGGCTCATGCCTGTAATCCCAGCACTCAGGAGGCAGAGGCAGGAGGATTGCTGTGAGTTCAAGGCTTGCATATGCTACATAGTGAGGTCAGGGCCAGCCTGAACTACAAAACTGAGACTCTGTCTCAAAAAAACCCCCCAAAACAAAAACAAAGTATAAAATAAATACAGGTATCTACACTACTATCAATGACTGGAGAAATCATCTAATCGGTGGAGTAGTGTTGGGGACCACCCATGATATGTATAGATTGGTAGGGGTCAGGGTACAGGCCCCATGGTCCCAAGTTGATATGTTCATTTGCCTTAGGAACAGAGAAGTATGCGAAAGATTGAGGATGGTCTGCCTGTGTGGGAAAACCACAAGCATAGGGCTCCTAAGGCAAGATAACATCTACTGCAGACAGTGTAAAGGGCAGGCATCTAGGCATGGCATAGGACCTTAACTTGTTCCCTTTCAGATGCTGAACTTGTTCCCTATCTTACTAACCTGATCTTACTGAAGCTGCTGTTCCTGGAACAGTATACTACTCTCCTCTTCCTCCTCCTCCTCCTCTTCTTCTTCTCCTCTTCCTCCTCTTCCTTCTTTTTCTTCTTCTTGAGACAGGGTCTTGCTTTGTAGTTCAGGCTAGTCCTGAACTCAGCCTCGAACTTAGCAATCCTCGTGCCTCTGCCTCTCAAGTACAAGGATTACAAATGTGAGCCACCGTGCCCAGCTCCCTATACTTCTTGCTGAATAATAAAAGTAGGTCCACAGAGTTCATCAAAGCATGCCCACTAGAGGCAGATTCCTCCTGTCTCCTCCTTGCATATTCAACATTTTCTCTGTCTCTTTCTTTTATTCTCATTGTTCTTCCCACGGGTATTTAGGGGTCTGACCAGTCTCTGACAGAATAGAAACATTTTTCTGTTTGTTTATGGTTATCGAGATTGAACCCAGGGCTGTGCATTCAAGGCAAGCATTCTACCCCTGAGCTCGTAGTTCTTGTTATTTTGAATGTAGCTCATTCTAACCTCCAATTTTCAGTCTTCCTGCCTCAGCCTTCTGAGAAGTTGAGATTGCAGGCATATGCCATTGCACCTAGCTGAACAACAAATCTTTACAGAAACTTTACATCAACATATGTAGATATGTTTCCTTATGCACCTACCTCCATATAGGGATGGAAAGAATATACAGCCTGGCTCCCAAAGATGAGCATACAAAAGGGGAAAATAGTTACACTTACAATGGAGAAACCTGGGAAATGTTCTCTGAACCCAGCGATCACATGTGTGTTGCCAGGTTGTCATGTGGATACCATGATGAGAGGAATACTGCACCTCTGTGGTATTCTTTTAAAAATCTGTTTTGTAATGTATATAATTATATGTATATATATATATGAATTATATTATATGATGAGTTATTATATTTGACTTAATTGAATCAAAACACAACATCATACAAACCCAAATTGAGGGATAGTATACAAAATACCCAGTCAATTTCTCTCAAAACTGTGAAGGTCTTGGGCCGGGGAGTTAGCTCAGTGGTTCCGGCGCCTGTCTCGCAGGCGCAAGGACCTGGGTTCGATTCCCCGGTAACCACATAACAATACTGGGTGTGGAGACCCACACCCAGCAGCAACCAGTGCCGCATACCGCAGTGCCGGGCGTGGTGGCTCACGCCTGTAATCCCAGCACTCGGGAGGCAGAGGGAGGAGGATTGTGATGTGGGTTTGAGGCTGAGCTGAGGGCCAGCCTGAACCACAAAGCGAGACCCTGTCTCAAAAAACCTAAAAAAAAAAAAAAAAAAAAACTGTGAAGGTCTTGAAAAAGAATGGAAGATGAGGAACCGTCACTGAGCAGAGAACACTGATGTGACCTAACAACAGAATGCAGCGTAGCAGACTGAAATCAGAGCCTCAAACAGGAAAGGACACGGACAGAAAAACCAGTGGAGTCAGAATAAGTCTGCAGTTTAGTTCATGCACCAGTGCTGGCGTCTCAGTTCTCATAACTATATCACAGAAAAGGACAGTAGCACTGCAGAGTCTGAGAAGGGGTGTATGAAAATGCTGGATCACTGTTTCAATTTTCCTGAAATTTTAAAATTATTCCAAAATAAAAGGTTTAAAAGAATAAGAGAATTTTATGAACAATTTTATACCAATGAGTTGGGCAATATAGATACAAATGAGCAAACTTCTTCAAAGACATAAACCACCAAAGCTCAAGCAAGATGAAGGGATAACAGGACTCAAAGTTACTGAGTTTGTAATTTAAAATCTTCTCACTCTCTTTATAGTGTTGATGGAAGCACAAAAATTTTTAATTTTAGTGAAATCACAGTTGTCTATTTTTGTGTTGCTGTACTAGTCTGTTTTTCATTACTATAAAGAAATACTTGGCTGGAGATTTAGCTCAGTGGTTTTGGCGCCTCACTTGCAAGCGCAAGGACCTGGATTTAATCCCCAAAAACCACATACAATACTGGGCATGCAGACTCATGCCCAGCAGCAACCAGTACCACATACCACAGTGCTGGTCGTGGTGGCTCACAACTGTAATCCCAGCACTCGGGAGGCAGAGGCGGGAGGATTGCTGTGATGTGAGTTTGAGGCTGAGCTTAGGGCCAGCCTAAACTACGAAGCAAGACCCTGTCTCAAAAAAAAAAAAAAAGAAAGAAAGAAATACTTGAGACAGGTTAAATTATAAGGAGAAAAATTTATTTGGGCTCATGGTTCTGGTTGAGATGTCATTTCTGGTGATGACCTTCTTGGTGGGAGAGATTTGAGACAGTGTAGGACAACACATGGAGAGAGAGAGAGAGAGAGAGAGACAGCGCGAGGGAGGGAGGGAGTCTTATGTTTCCCTTTTCTTACATAGTCACCAAGATGGAGTCATGGGGTCTCACCTCTAAACACTACAGCTGCATAGTTTCTATATTCCTAATATCTTCCAAAAGGGACAAAATTTTAACACACAATTGTGGGTAACTAGAACCTTTGCATTTGGTTCTAGTCTGTGAGTCAATGGCACATGGTGAAGTAATTAATAATTAAGCAGATGTGAGGCTTAGAGTAGAAGCTGAGCTTGGGCCTGATCTATGCTGCTGTAGGCAACAAGAGCCCAGACACCAGCTCTAGCTCGCCACACCCTTTATTCCCCTGGACTGGAAGTTACCCATACCTTTCATTCTACACTTTTGAAAAGACCCAGGAGGGCAGGGCAGACACAGGTAATAGTCCTTGAGAAGTTAAATTATGCAAATGAAAATCTCACAGGGCAGGGCAGACATCCATAACAGTCCTTTCAGAAGCTAAGCAGATCCTGGTGCCATTCTGCCTGAAGCATCACAGCTTGTGGTATAACCGAGTCCCTGTTATCAGAGGCGGAAGAGTCAAGTCCCTGAGCTCATCTGCAGGCAGGAATGCTTGGCCTGGTCACAGTCTTGACTGTGCAATTATTTCTCCCAAACAGGATTGTTCCAACACATAATGCCTTAGGGGACACTCAACCATATCCAAGCCATCACATTGCCAAATCAAGGTCATAAAGGTTCTTCCGTTATATTTTAAGAGTTTTACAGCTTTTGATCTTACAGTTAGGTCTTTGATCCATTTTGAATTAAGGTTTGTATATGAAGTAAAGGGTCAACTTTTCTTTTGTATGTGAACATTCAGTTTTCATAGTATTATTTCTTTTTCTTTTTTTACCATTTTGGAAAATAAATTTTATTTTGTCCCACTCCCCCCTCAAGCTTCTTCCCCTCTTTCTATATGAAAACTTTGTTTCCATTTTTCCTTTTATTTTCACTTTTTTCTTGTCCTTTCCTTTCTCCCTTCTACCTCCCTTGTTCCTTTTCCCATTTGAACACTCTCTTCCCGTTTCTCAACATCCATTATACATTTTGGTCCTTATTTCCACTTTCTATTTCTCATATCAGAGAAACCATGCAGTATTTAAATATGTGTGTCCAACTTATTTCACTTAAGAATATGATCCCAAGGTCCTTTTACTTACTGTAGCTCTGTGAAGCTCCTCCTTATGGCAAAGTAGTACTCCATAGTATTTAAAAAAAAATCTTTATCTATTCATCAGTTGATAGGCATTTGGGCTGTTTCCAAGATTTAGCTAATACAATATTGCTATTAACATGGGTGTGCATGTATCTCTGTGGTATGATGCTTTTAATTATTTTGGTAAGATACTGATAAAAGGTATAGACTAGTTAAATGGAACCTGTAGTTTTAGTCTCCTGTGAGTCAATGGCACATGTTTTTTGTTTTTTGTTTTGAGACAGGGTCTCGCTTTGTGGTTCAGGCTGGCCCTGAGCTCAGCCTCAAACTCACATCACAGAAATCCTCCTGCCTCTGCTTCCCGAGTGCTGGGACTGCAGACATAAGCCACCACGCCCGGCACACTGGTATGTGGTTACTGGGGAACCAACGCAGAACTATGTGCTTGCCAGGCAGATGCCAGAACCACTGAGCTAAATCCCCGGCCCCTAGATTTAGTTTTTTTTTTTTTTTTTTTTTTTTTTTTGAGACAGGGTCTCGCTTTGTGGTTCAGGCTGGCCCTGAGCTCAGCCTCAAACTCACATCACAATCCTCCTGCCTCTGCCTCCCGAGTGCTGGGATTACAGGCGTGAGCCACCACGCCCGGCACTGTGGTATGTGGTACTGGTTGCTGCTGGGTGTGGGTCTCCACACCCAATATTGTTATGTGGTTACCGGGG
>PVIR01012487.1:0-44573 GCA_004026965.1 Petromus typicus
CCCATGCAGCAATTCTCTGAGTGACAATGAAACTCACATCTGTGACCATCCTACACTTTCCAACCCAGTCAGAATAGATGCTGATATATTACAGCAGTCCCTGAGGCTCACAGGATGAGTGCCCTCTTTGGTCTTACCTTTTATTATTTCCACCGACCTGTGGAGCCTCTTGGTCTTTCTTTAACATACATAACCCTACATCAAGATCTTGAAGGATAGAGTTCATTTAAGCAGAAAGCACTATTGTAGCTTCTCCATATCATTCAGACCTTTGATGAAATGTTCCCACAGGAAGACCCTGACAGGAATCACCTGCCCTTGCTCTTCATCTTTCTAGCCTAACTGAAAACCTTTTTTTCTTTTTCTGAGAAGTATTGCTATGTTGCCCAGACTGGCCTCAAACTTGCAATCCTCCCGGCTCACCATCCTGAGTGTCTGGGATTATAGGCAGGAGCCACAGGGCCTACACCAATTTATATTCTTTCTATTACTTGTTAGCATCTGATACATATGTATGTGATTATGTGTAGAGGTAAACTTGCTTATTTCATCCCCTAAATATAAACTCCATGAGATCAGCTACTTATGCATGTTGAGAGATCACTCAGTCAAAAACTGAATGAACACAATCTTTAGACACTATTTCCATCATTCTCTGACCTAGCATGACTCAACCCACCCTGAGAAAAATCTGCTTTATTTCCTCTGCTTCCTTCCCTCTGAGTCCACTGAGACAGTGTTCTTTTTCTAATTCTAAGAATTTAAATCTTTTTTCATTCATGGTGTCTGCAGGCTACTTCCTGTTTCACCACAAATCACTACAAGTCGAACCTATTCACAACTCCATTTGATTCCTGGAAGGTCATAGATAATGGCTTATGCCATGAATGACAATGCTACTTTTGCTATATCTCTACCTAAGGAATGTAACATTACACAGCATTCTCTTTCTATCTCTGTTCCATTCAGCCTCTACTTGCCATCCCATTCACGGACCTCTCTTTCCACACCTATCCATCCAAATGTTAAGTCTCCTGAAGACTAGATACAGGACTTAATTCACAGCAGAGACACTTTGGGGATGACTTATGTCCATACAGCCTGGGCTCCCAAATGCCCCTTACTGACTCATCCATATTCAGCCCCTTGAGAAAAAGAGCCACGGTACACTCATCATTAAAGTGCTGGCACTGAGGACAGCACTTGACACAGAATGGCAGGCCAGTGAATATCTAGGGAATAAATGATGACTTTCAGGTCAACTTGTAAAATCAACTTTCAGGTCAACTTGTAAATCAGCCCCCTCCCTATGCCTTGGAGTTCTACCTGCTCACTTGGCTTGGAATAGCTTTGAACATGTGGAATACAGTATGCCAGAACATGTCAAAATTTCCCCATCCTCTCACCCCTCACTCTCTACTTTGATACTAAAGAGATTTCTTGTTCTATTTTGTCCCATGAAGCAATGACCTCTACATATCCCAAGCATTTGAGAATCATTTCTCAGCTATGCACATGCCATTTTTAACTTCTGTAGGCTTTTAATTGACTCTTCACTGGATCCTACCTCATTCAGCCTTGACACAGTCATGTCAACTCAAGTCCTTATTACTCCAACCAGCTCTGCTTTGATGACTTAACTGGCCTCCCTGCCTCCATCTTTCCTATGGCTCCCCTAATCTGTTGAGATCTAGTTTATTAGAGTGAAATTAACTGTGTCATATTAGTTTCAGAAACTCTGAAGGCCTTCCTACATCTTTCTAGAATGCTTACAAATCTTACATGTACCAACTCCCCATGATGACTATAATCATTATGTATTGCAACATGCACTAATAAAAAAATCTTATTTAAAAAGTGAAACAAGCTATGGGCCGGGGATGTAGCTCAGTGGTTCCGGCGCCTGTCTTGCAAGTGCAAGGACCCGGGTTCGATCCCCAGTGACCACACACCATACTGGGCGTGGAGACTCATCCCAGCAGCAACCAGTGCCACCTACCACAGTGCCGGGCATGGTGGCTCACGCCTGTAATCCCAGCACTTGGGAGGCAGAGGCAGGAGGATTGCTGTGATGTGAGTTTGAGGCTGAGCTCAGGGCCAGTCTGAACTACAAAGCGAGACCCTGTCTCAAAAAACCTTAAAAAAAATAAAAAAGTGAAACAAGCCAAAAACAAACCAACTTTCTGGCATGTCCTAAATGACCCACATGATAAAGGTCTGACCTCTTCCTTAGACGCCTTCCTTGACTCTGGACTCCAGCAGTTTTCCCACTTAGATTCCTCCAGGAGTCAGAAACCCTGACTTTCTGTCTGAAATACATTCTATCCGTTCAATACTCATGATGCTTTTAGGGAGACCTCCCTTCTGTGCAGCCTTACTTTCTTAGTGGTGTCATCAAACCATTTGTGCATTTCTCTCATTGTAAATTTGACACAAGTTCACAGTATGGGACTTGTAAAGGCAGTAAGTTACTTCCCTGGTTTACAACTACATATAGAGAGCTCAGTTTGACTTACACCTTAAAAGCACATTTCAAACATTTCTTGAATAAACAACTTTACAATGATTTATTTACCTTTTCACCTTTCCTATTCAAGTAGCACCTCAAGGGCAAGAATGGATATTTGTATCATTTACAGTAAGAGAAACAAGGCAGGCATTCATTTTTTTTGTTTTACTTTCTAAAGCAAATATAAATTATACATATATACATATATATTACAGGAAGTGAAGTTAGATGGAAATTAATATACAGTCAGAGAGGAACTGGGCTTTCAAGAAGTCAGCATAAGACAAAAAAAAAAAAAAAAGACTTCACAATTATGGTTGCAGATGCATCAGAAGAGCAGGCTGCCAGAGATGGAACTCAGTAACCAGCACACCTACCTTGCAAGTGCAAGGCTGTGAGTTTGATGCCCAGTACTACAAAAAAAATTGAGTAGCTGCTCTCAAGATGAAGATGCAATGGCCAGGTGTAGGTGTCTCCCTAAGGGATAAGCACTATCTTGGAATTATATTATAATTAGCACCACCTGGTCCAGTACAGTCCAGACAGGTATCAGTCACCTGGATAGTTAACCAGAGCGTCCAAACCCATCCCTTCCCAAAGCGCCTCTGTTCTTTCCATGCACCCTTCCTACATGACCCACTTCCCTGGTGGATCAGTGTTAGCTCAGCAGCTGTACTTTTGTAATCCTCTAGGTGGATTATAGTCTCATCTACATTGTGACTTTGCTGTATAAGTTACTCCTGATAAAGGCCTCAGTGACAGCACACTTCTGAGACTCTCCTGTCTCTTAGGGGCCATCTCTCAATAAATCTTTCCTATTCTTGATGTCTTTGGAAATTCATTTTTTAATTGCAGAGGACAAGAACTCAGCATCTGACATCTAGCAAGTTGGGAGATACATTTTTCCTATATAACATACATACACAATCCAAATTAATCAGATCTAATTATTTACTTCACACCAAATCAAGAAGTACAAGACTTTCCAACAGATGAAAAATAAGCAAGAACCTGCTTTCAGTACACATTTCAAAGGAGGGTTTAGAGAGAGCATTAGCTTGCACACAATAAACACCAGGTACATCTGAGTCAAAAACCTGACATTTTCTCAACCTTCTCACACTAAAGGCAATCTCAGCTTCATGTCTTTCCAAATATACCATGTGCCTAGACCCATGCAGAAGTCCCGGAGTACTACGTGCTACAACTCCAAAATACCTACTGCATATCATAAACACTGCAAATTCCATACTCCAATCTAACTAAATAAAGTCAACTTTGCAACCTCTAGTAGATTTCTTCATGGAAGGAGTTATACTCATATTCTTCAGGTCTACTGCCTAATATTTTAATAATCCAACATGACTGTTTTGATTGTGTACTTACACTTTGGAGACACACTGAGTTGGAACCCCAATTGTGTCTCAGTAGTTGTGGGACTCAGACTTAATCAGTCTTTGCCCTATTCTCCTTATGTGTCCAAGGGAGGTTAACAGCAGTGCATGATGCATGTATATGAACACAGATATGTGTACGGATGTAAAGTAGGAAAGCAGCTGGGTTGTGGGCATTCCAGTTATTGTTGTTATCCTAGATAAACCACAATAATTATACTTCAGTATACTGAACACAAATTACATTCAGCTCTTGAAGGAACTGTTAAATATATAATGGATTCTGTGCATTTTCATTTATTTTAAATTCTGCCCATATGGCACAATTTTTTTTTAAAAAAAGTAAAAAACATTGTAAAGTACTACATTACACCATTTTAATAAAATGCCTATCAGAAGTTGCAAAGATATTTAATGAGCAGACTGTTTTAGCCTCTATGGTAATTTCTGTCAGTCATTTTTCAAATGACCTGGAAATCACTAACATTCTCCATTTCTGGGCACGAATATGTAACCAACTGATTTCTCCACACCCATTGGGTTTACCACAAGGAGGTGACTGAAGGAAAGAGAAAATGGCAATTGCTTCCCAATAGTTCCTCAATGCTCTTCTCCTAGGAGTAGTTAATATGCAGGAGAATACTATTCTAGTTATTAAAATACCAGCAGCCATTAAAATTATTACCAGCCATTCAAATGTAGGAAAACAAGCAGCCACCAACCTAATGGAAGTTCTTAATCATGCTTTAAAAATTCTCCTGTGCATATGAAAATATCAAGGAGACATAATTGGGATGGCATTTTCTTTATTCAATGATATTTGTCTTCAGTCACAAAGATATACTTGGGGACAATCGATGCTAAAATAAAACTGTAAGGGTTTAGATTTTCCCTCTTTATCTAAATGGAAAAAATTGTGAGGGTTACTGATTAAATCAGTTTTTTTTAATGCAATAACAGCTAAAAGCTCATTACTGAAACTTTCCTTGTTAGACATAATTTACATAGTGAAAAGGAGGAAATGAGCCATTAAAAGGTCATTCAGTGGATCAGAAGGAAGAACAGGTGAGTTTTTCACAGCTAATTTTGCATTGCTTCACTGCAGCATCTATAGATGCACAAGGAAAGTAAATAAAGATATGGTTTCATAAAAAAACACTTTACAGACCAGGATCTTGATATGGTAGGCACAATTAGGTGCCTCTCAACATCACAATTGTGATCCCCACATCACAATTCCAAGAAGTTGTGCGTATATCACCTTACATGGCAAAGGAGACTTAGGAAGATGTCATCAGGTTAAGGATTCTGAGATATGAATAATACCTTGGATGGGAGGTGGCGCGTCAGTGGGATCACAGCGGTTGTTTAGGAATTAAGGGTAAGTTTCAGAGTAGGAGAAAGACAAAAATGCTACTACTCTGTTTCTGAAGCACAATGGGGCAACAAGCGACTGAATATAAGCAGCTTCTAAAAGTTGGAAAAGGTGGTTAAAAAAATACATTTGCCCCTGTAACATACAGAAAGAATACAGCCTTACTGAGAAACCAACTGTAGCCCTGTAAGATCCATTTCAAACTGCTTACCTCCAGAACTGAAAAATAAACATACAGTACTTGACTGCTTTCTGCTACTTAATTTGTAATAATTTATTACAGCTCCAATAAGAAACTAATGTACAGTTTTTACAAAAAATAATGTAGCCACTATTATCATATACAATTCTCATCATTCACAGAGGACATGGTTTATTATTTTACAGAAACTTTCATTACTGTGATGTTCTCAAATATCAAGGGAAATATTTTATGAGTGAGTTTTTTTCAAGTTGGTAAAGATGCGCTTAGATATAAACTATATAGTGTTCATTTTTGTGTCTGAGCCTCTTTACACACTTTTAAATAGTCATTTATAGATAACAAATCTTGAAAGACAATTTTTTTTAAATATCCGGAAAGATTTACAATTTTTACAAAAAATTTACATTTTTTTTAAATATCTGGAAAGATTTTACTTATGAGATTGAGTTAAAGCAAGTAATAATCCCTGCCCCAAAGTCATCTTTCTGGGGTCTGCATCACTGATATGTTGCCGACTAGGTGGGTGAACTTACAAGATACTCACCCCCGCCACCCCCAGGTAGGATGACACTAAACAAAGTGGTGTAACACAGTGTTCCTCTTTGTGGTATACAAACAATAATGCATGCTAAGTACTTGTCAAATCACGCACTTCATTTTTATTATTGAAAGCTTCTATTATACATTGTTTTTTCTGTTACAACCCTTAACATAAAATTTGGCCTATGCTCAACAAACATAAGTTGACAGTTTGACTTTAGAGTTGAATTTGAACCACACCTAAATTTTACCGAAAATGAGACCAGGAATTCAAAATGTGAACCTGAGGTCTACTAGCTCTGTATGTTGTGTTCTTTAGTGTGTGTCATTAGAGCTACATATATGTTTAAATATTTCTATTGGATCCAACTCATCACAACTCTCTAGAGGCAGTCTGCCACTGTAATGTACATGAGTATCCAGGAAGTAGGAGAAAATGAAACACATTACCTTCTTCAAGGACATGGTTGTCTACAGAAAATAGTTTAGTCTGATTTCTAGTGCTAGTCTCACACATGCTTTCTGATACTTCAAAAGAACATGAAACTTTTATTCATCCCCAAATTACATGTCATTTATAAGTGAGAAAGAATTTTCTTGTGTGTGTTCTTTTTTTCCCTCTTTTTACATTGGGGATTGAACCCATGGCCGCATGTTGTGAAGATTTATTTACTGTAAAATTTTAATTGTTCAAAGGTCTTCTAAGTCTGCACATACATTTTAAAGCCTCATCTTATGAAATATGTTTCAAAGGTTTTTCTATTTACTGCTGTATGCTATATAATCAGCAGTAACATATATGGCCTGTTTTGAATGAATTATTCATGTTATTGCCCAGTATGTGTTTTTGTAATGCCATTTTGAGGATGACTTCCTTTATAGTCATATGTGTTAAATTAGATTCTAGCTAATAAGGTAAGAAATTCATAATTCATTCATAATGCAATCTTAGTTTACCATTTGGCTCAGGAAATGAATATCATAAGATCTCTTGCCCTAGATGATTAAAATATAAGTGAAGAAACAAACTTTAACCTTTTATAAACACTACATATAAAGTTGATAACCTTTTTAGGACAAGAGTAGTGTCATCACCCAAGTTGTAACAATATTTATCTATGCTGTTCAGTGGAGTAATACTGTGTAGTACAAAGGCTGATCTCTTTCTCCTACAACAAATTAATAGGGAAATCAAATGTACTTATTTCCCAAATGTGTAAGTTTTATAGCTGTTTTGATAACTTTTGAACATCAAACATGAAACATGAAATACAAAACCAGCTACTATAAACACTGTGGTATCTGTCATCAGTTTGCTTTCTCTTCAAGTCTATAATTATTATGATCAACATAGACACATTTCTACTCCTGCAAAGCTCTGGCTACTTCAAACTGTGTCCTCAAATATTCACCTTTTTACATACATTTTCAAACTGAATTTCATGTGAATCTTCCAATTATCTGTCTGTGTCATATGACCTGGTTAAGAGACATTAATAACAGATTCTGGAGTTAAGACATTCCTGGCTTCTAATCTAGGCTTACACACATACTAGCATACTAGCCACATAACTCTTCACAAATTATACAATTTGCCTGAAACTCAGCTTCTTCTGAATTTTGGAATACTATGAAAGGGGTAGTGTTTCGAGTTACGACAAAAAGTGCCTTCCAGGAGAATAGTATTATGGTGGTCATGATTATGAATTTCCTGGTCTCTTCAATGACAATACACGTTATCTGAAGACAAAGACCATTTTTATGGTTCCTTCAATGTTTTTATAAATGTCTAGAAGGTACCATGCTATATACACAACATCTAATAATGGTTTGTTCAATAAACAACTGTAACAAAAACTGGAGGGATTAAGTACTACATCATAAGGCATTGAAATACAAAAAAAACTCAGCTGCAAAGCATCAGATCTGAGTGGGCTGGAATCCTCAAGAAAGATGAATGGCAAGGGAAATGCAGACAAAAATGGAGAAAAGTTAATGTATATTTATCTAAATTCATATTAATAATTATACCATGTTAACATTTACAATGATGGTTCATATATGTATTTTGACCTGTCATATTACACCTCTAGCAATACCACACATTTAATACTTGAAATTATCCTTGTAAAATACCTGTACACTCAGTGATTTTTTTTAATTCAAATCTTTATTGGTACATTATGAATACACATCATCACATTCAACATTGAAAGTCTGTACCAGAATATGAATGACTTGATTCTCATTTTCCCCTTCCCCCCCCGCCTTGCAACCCCACCCCCTATATACATAATCTGTTTCTTTTCTTTATTACTGTCACATTCCTTTTACCCTCACTATTTACCCCTACACACGCTCTTCCCTTTCAAATACTTTCTATTTCACAATATCAACTATACATACAACTCATTTACATCTTCATTTTCTCATATCAGAGAAAAGATATGATATTTACACATCTGTGACCTATTTATTTCACTTACGAAGATGTCCTCAAGGTATATCCAATTGAGTATGAATGACTCAATCTTATCATTTTTAATGGCACAGTTATACTCCATTCTATAAAAGAACTACATCTTCTTTATCCAGTCTCCAGTTTTTGGACATTGTGGTTGTTTCCAAGATTTAGCAATCACAAACTGAGCTGCCATAAACATGGATGCACACATATCACTGTGATATGAATGTTTTAATTCTTTTGTGTATATACCTACCAGAGCAATGGCTGGATCAAATGCGACCTCCAATCTTAGCTTTCTGAGGAACCTCCACACTGATTTCCACAGAGGTTGTATGAGTCTACATACCCACCAACAGTCATTCCTTTTTCTCTGCAGCCTCATCAACATTTGTTCCTGGCTAATTCTGAATTAGCAGCCACTCTTTGTGTAGTGAGATGAAATCTCAGTGTTGTTTTCACTGCCTCTGTCGAATGACCAATGATGTTGAACATTTCTTCGTTTACTTCTTAGCTGCTCTTACTTCTTTTTCTGAAAAGTATCTGTTCATTTCAGATGCCCATTTTTGAACTGGGTCTTCAAATTTGGGTGGACTAATTTTTTAAAGTTCTTTATATATTCTAGATAGTAACCCTTTGTCTGAGGAACAGGTGGTAAAGATTCTTTCCCATAATCACAGCATTGGTGAGTAACTGGTTTCACAGTAAGTCTCCAAGAGGTAATCGATTCTTCTTAGTGGAGAAGACATAAAACTAACACCAGAAAAGTTTTATAATGTCCTTTTATTTTAATCCTTTCATAGCGGCTTCAAAGTTAAATCAACAAACAAGAGTCTGTTCAGTACCTATCCAATTCTTCAGGGCAAACAAGTAGATAGATGTATCCTTCTAGGAAAGGTGCTCAGTGCTCTAAGGATAGAAAGTAGAAAAGGAAGGCCACAAAAAAAAATCATATCGCAGATACAGAAAAACGTAAGATAAGTACTCTGTGATGCAGCATAAGAAACTGAGGGATTAATAGTGGATTTTCATTAAAACGGAGCACTATACTGATCCTGAGGTCATCTGTTAATGAGCTGAGCAGTTAGTGAGGTTATTGGTTTGTGGGGCGTGAGCAACGGAGGCAGCAGGGCCATGGGAGGCAGACCAGAAGTGTAAGCTCTCCTTCCAGTTCCTGCTTTTTCTCAGGGCTTCCTGGTGGCCATCGCTGAAGCACTTTCTTCTGCCCTGCTCTTCGTCCATACCACTGTACCTTACAGAGAGCTAACTCTGGACTGAACCCACTGAAAATTGAGCCAAGCAAACTGCTCCTCCTTTACAATGCAGGTATTAAGAATTATGTTTCACTGACAAGAAGATGATCGAGATGGTCCTATCCAGTTAACTGAAGGCTTGGATAGGACAAAAAGATGAGTCTCTTCTAAATAAGAAAGAATTCCTCTCCTTCAACTGTCAGTGATTAAGGAGAAGAGGAAGAACTAGCAAAAGATACAGAGATGCATTATCTAAAAAATAGATCTTTAGAAAATAGTGTTATGTCTATTATAATAAAATACAACTGGAACATCTCAAATTCATTTGGGAATAAAGAGGGTTATTTACAGAAAACTTAAATGTGGTCAATATTCCTCTCATCTAATATTCCTAAGACTAAAATTTCATTTAGACCTTATAAATTATTGACAGAGAAACCTCTTGCCAGCTTTGGTCCAGCCCCTTGGGCTGAGGTGATGGCAGTGCTACCCTGTAAAGAATTTTGAGACATCTCTTCAAACGTCATGAAGAAAAGTAGAAACTGTACCAGCATTAATGTGTCCTAGGACTCAACAGCAGAGTTTATTTTTGTTTTTAACTGCGAGGCTTCTACAGTCGATGAGTGTGTCCATTCCCTGCTCTGCTTCTGCTTGTAGCTCCATCCAAGTACAAAGGAAGGACCATGCAGTGGCTTGGCTGGTAGTGGGGTGTCCCCCAGCATGAGCCCAAGAGAGGTGACAGCAGTGAAGAAGGAAAACTTGGTTGGGGTGGAGAATGGGGTGGGGCAGTGAAGGATGAAGAAATGAAGTTTGTTTTATTCATTGATAAAGCTCTGTGAACTAATTTTGTACAATTCATAAAATTTGGTGCCTTGTACTCAATGGTTTGCTTGATATTGAAAAGATGAAGGGAAAGGATTCCTTCTTGTCATTTCAAGTTGCAAATGAGTCTATGTAGTGTTTAAAGGACATTTGGTATCACAGACTTTCTAAATCATTTCTTATCTCATGTGTGTGAGTGCAAATTATTCTTACCAGCAAGTTCTGAACTGTCGTTATAGTGTCAAGTTGTCTGCTTGTGATTACTCATCAAATGGCTGCCTTTCAAGGCAGACCTTGGACCCGCTGCGGGTCCCTCCCCTGTATGTTATCGCTGGCCTTTTCCCATCAGGCTGGAAGGCTGCTCCTTCCTAATGTGTACTGTGTCCTGTCCAGGGCTACAGCTTAGGAGTGGCTTTTCCAGCTGGCTGGAGAGCACAAACAATCGAAAAGGCCTTTTAGTGTTTATCAAACCAATGACTGATGCTAGGCAGCTTACAAGTAGATGTCAAATAAAGTGGTTCTTCCTGAAGTGGTTTTTAAAAAAAAAAGCACATTACATATACATAGCAAGCAAAAGAAATATCAAGTAACACATGAATGTTCTTAAACTTTCCATAAATGAGACTAACTCCAATGGTGGACAAATCACAAAGTAGTATTTTTTTTACTGGCAAATATTAATTTATGTAACATTCATATTTTATGTTCTTAAATTTGCATTCACATATATCAAAATTATAGAATGATATTAAAATTGTTTCAGGGTTATATCAATATTTACTGAAGTAAAACAATAGCCATGAAACATCAACAGAGCAGGCAAAAAGACGTTAGGTAAGTGGTACCTTATTATTCTTTAAGAATTTTAACAGATTGTGTATATAGGGGGTGGGGGAATGCAGGGCAGGAGGAAAAGGGAAAAAATGAGAATCAAGTCATGTCATATTCTGGTACAAACTCTTAATGTTGAATGCGATTATCATGTGTATTCATAATGTACCAATAAAGATAATTTAAAATTTTTTTAAAAGAATTTAAAATTGCAAAGATCCATCCAATGCTACATACATACAAATGTACACACATCTACAATATACACATGATATATACACATATATATATTTTATGCACTTATAATTTATTAATAGTAGAACAAATATATAATATCAAGTTTTTTCAATAAACTAAAAAATTAATAAGCATTATAATAAACTCAGGATTTAAAATCTGTAGAACTGGCATGTGGAGTGAAGACATCATCATGCCACCAAGAAGAAGCTTCAAGTCTAAGCCAGACTTAGGCTGAAGATAAAGAGACTGTCCTTGACAAGTCCTCTTTCACCTGTCATCACACTAACTTCCAAACCAATACATGGAACCACTGGAGGGTCTGACTGTCATCCTAGCATAAAATCAGTATCCAGTACAAACTTGATGAATAGAAAATAATTATTCCCCTAAGAGAAACTGAGAGTGCCACACTCGAAGGTTTCTAAAACATAAAAATCTTCCTCTTCAATGGGACATGAAACTCAAGAGACAAACACAAGAAAGTAGTCATGAATTTCCCAAACACTTCATTCATCATGGAAATGCTGTGAAAGCAACAGTTCTGTGCTATGATTGTGCAAAGGTCTATGACTGAAATGGCTGAGCTTCACAGAATGCTATGTCTTCCCTAGGTCTGCTGGGAAGATGCACCAGACGAGTTGCATACAGTGTCTCAGGTGATAGAGAGGTTGGGGGAAGCAATGATTAAAAGCCCTACAAAATCAGGTGCCTATTGCATGCAGTGTTTGCAAAAGACAACAGAAACCGGAAATCAGTTCATCGTATCTCCACAAAAAATAAAGAGATTTTAAAAATCCAGAAGACTAAAGAACTTAATTATAAGAGCAAAAGTTTGCGATGCAATTAAATTCACCTAGAAATTCTGCTACATCAAAGGAACAGCCGGTGCTGGGATAAGAGAGAGATTTAGAAAAGTAGTATTTGTTCTGCTATCCTCAAAATTCTTGTCCATCAAGTTCCCCAGGACAATGGAAATCCACAGCAGCCTCCTTGCTGCTAGAGACCACAGTTTCCCCCACTCTTTCTCCCTTGCATAAAGAAAAGGCCAGTTGCTTCTCCCTGCAGAGGGACACAGGGCCCACACAGAAGATCATCACCTTCTCCTCTGGCAAACAAGAAAATATCTCGAGGAACTCACAATCCACAGGGAAAGTACTAAGCTTGCAATGAGAAGAAAGTGACAGTGACCTACAGGTGTCACAGAGCCAAGCCAGCAAGCAGAACAGAATCAGGGGAATAATGTGGGGACTGACTGAGGATTCAGGACCAACACAGACTGGAACAGACCGCTGAGTAAATGTATAGCATTCACTGACGCAAACAACAAGTCACCCTTAGATGCGAGGCCCGAATTCTGACCTGGTGGTCAAATCTCTAACCAGGGTTGGGTTTCAGTACAACCCATCCATGAAGTCTCCAAGATGGCCCTGGAAGAAAAGAAAGTGCATACTGAAAGAAGCAGAGTTCACGGATCAGGACCAGCAGAAGCAGGAAGGGCATACAGGTCAATGGACTGGGAGGGCCAAATCAAGTTGAAAAGGGGCTTTATAAAATTTGAAAAGGGACAGTTTTTTAATGTAGGACTCTTAATAGTACCCTGCTAAGGACCATAGGAAAAAGTACAATTATTCCCAGCAAAGGAAATGGTCTTGTGTGCTCGTGGTCCCTTTGTATTACTGACCCCAGGATTAGCCTGCTAACATTATCACAGCAATATATCAATCAAGGTGAGTGACTTCAATAACCTAACTTTCTTTTCTTATATTTCTGGACACTAGAAGACCAAGATCAGGGTGTCCGTGGGACTGGTTTCTTTGAAAGCCTCTCTCCTTGATTTTCAATTGCTTTCTCACTGCATCTTCCTGTGATCTTTCTTCCATCCTCACACTATCCCATGCCTCTTCTTCTAAGGTCCAAACCTCCTGAAAGGCTCACTTCCCAAATACAGTCACACCACAGTTAAGGCTTCTACCCAGGAAATTCTGGAGAATCAGGTCGACAAATAACACAAGGTTGCCAAGATGTAGAAATATGCTGCATGATAATGGAGCTTTTTTTTTTTTTTTTTAAATTTCCCAAAGCTACTGGACATGGCAGCGAGTGAGGAAGAGTCTGATCACTGCTTTATTAGCACCAGGGCTCTCTAGTGACTGAAGGTAACTATCACACAGTCACCGAGGATGTATTTACAATAGTGAGAGGCCTGTATGACTTTTTTACTGTAGTATTTACCCACTCACGCTGCCTTTACTAGAACACAGCAACGCACCTTTAGGTCACAGTGACACAGGGGCATCAAGAAATCCAGACAGCAAAATGAACCAAACAAAGGCAATGTTGTAACTCTCAGTCTGCTAGCTAGGTGAGTTTGTGTTCTCTACAATCGAAGAATAAATTCCAGGAACAAAAATAGGACAAAAATTATTCAAAGAAAGATCTTCTAAGAGAGCCAGAAAGGGAACCAAAAAGTGGGCTGCCTGGGGCCGTTTCCCAGAAGGTGTTTATGGAGCAAAGCCATGAGGTTAGGTGGGTATAAAGTGGAAAAAAACTATAGCCAACTAATAAGAGCCAGTGGAAAATCACAAGGTGGGCATGAGGTAGAACAAAACCAAAACCAATCAATCAGGCTGCAAGTACAGTCACCCAAGGCAATGGTGACTAAATGGGGATCAAATGAGAAAAGTGGTCACACAGTAAGTGCACAGATGGGCTGGCTAAGGGGTCTTGGGTCTGCCCTTAAAGTGACAAAGATCTGTTTAGAATATCAACCAGCACTATTCACAGCTAAGGGCAGTATGTGGGTGTAGTAGTTTCTCCCTTTTTAATGTTAACCTTTAGTGAAAACACCTCCATTGTTTTCTATGGGGAGGACCCATCCCTGCCCAGATGCCTTACCATTTCCAACTAAGTGAACTATCTGCATTAACAGTACCTGGCTACTGGACAACAAATGCAACCTTGCTTATCTCTATCACCAAGGGGAGCCAGAAACATCAGGAGACACCCAAGCCTTTAAGGACCTTTCCTGTGGTCTGTCACAGTCTCTCCTGGAAGAAGGTAAACTTCCTGGGTGTAAGACAGAACCATACCTTCCATGTTTATCAGGAATGTCCAAAAAAATGGATGAGATAAACCAAAAGGAGCAAACTTGGTACTGGATGGATGGCTGAGATTCAAGTGTCCAGAGGAGGAAAAATAAACACTCATCAGTGAAAGCTTTAGGAGTCAAGACCTAAAGAAAAGGACAAAAACTGCACCTCATACTGCCTGTGATTAAAGAGAGTAGAATTGCTAGGAGGCCTCACTGAGTTCAGGAAAGGGCACTTGCACCCTGCACTACTACTCTGACCTCTTCACCAGGTATCACAGAAAAGTGCTCAGTGGGCCTGAGGCCTGTGGCAGTTAAAGACTGACGGGTTCCACCAAGAAACCCATGCAGCTAGAATCCTATAACTTCACGACCCTATGACATCAGAAGTGCCTTCAGTGGGACAAGACGCTGCATGCTTTATGGCAAGCCCCAGGAGCAAAACCACAGGGGAAACTGAAGTTTTTGAGCAAACCCAAGCCATTCACAACAGAATTACAAATATGTGAAAACAGTTCATGGAGCACTCCCAAGCCCTTCTTTAGGCACAGCGCCTGAAAACAGGCTATTAGGAGACTGTGTTGCCAAAAATACGCATTATATGCTAAGTTCTTTCAGCCAATTCCTAAGATCAGGAACCTGTAACAATCTAAAATTAGAAGAAAATGTTGCATTCAAAATTGAGCACAAGTGGAAGGAAAAGGCAAAAAGAAGACTGCAACAATTTCTCCAATTTCCTGAGTCCTCCTCAAAAGTGAGCTTATACTGTTCCCATCAATTCGGATCTATATGCCCACTGTGTCTGCTTCAAATAACACAGCCCTGCACTCGAGGAATATTACTTCCAAGGTAAAAGCCCAACAAACTGTATCTACCCTCTCAGCACTCTTGATACAGCTGCCGTACTATGAGGAAACATAACCACAGCAGAGTCCACGTGGAGTGGTCATGTGTACGTGGTCTGTCAACCCAGTGGAGATCTCACTTGTCAGCAAGAGTCATTACCATCACACATGCAAGTGGAGATGCTTCTAAATAATCCCAGCCACTGGCTTGAAGGTGCCCAACACCTGCAGGCCTTCCCAGGAGGACCCAAAAATTACAAAGTACAAATGAGATGTCTGACCAGGCCATGTGTGATTTCTTGGCCTAGAGAATTTATGACTATACTAATGAGGTTGTTTGATCCACTAAGTTGCAGTGGCCTGTTATGGAGTAATAGTAATTAAGAATAAAGCCATATAGGCCAGGCATTTAGCTCAGTGGTTTTGGCACCTGTCTTGCAAGTGCAAGGGCCGGGGTTCAATCCCTGGTAATCACATACGACAATGCTGGCATGGAGACTCACGCCCACCAATAATCAGTACCACATACCACAGTGCAGGGAATGGTGGCTCATGCCTGTAATCCCAGCACTTGGGACGCAGAACCCTGTCTCAAAAAAAAAAAAAAAAGAATAAAGCCATATGCTAAGAACTGAATGATTTGACCGGTTGTCCTCTACTACCCTACTGCTGGCTTCGCAGATCTAAGAAGGAAGAAACCATGTAAAAGTATGGATATTATCCATATGGAGAACGTAAAGATGTCCACTCATCACAGGTAACTTAGCTGCTGCTAAATGTCCAACTTGCCAGAAAGAGAGACCCTGGACACCCACTCTTCAAGGAGACTAACCAGCCACTGAGTAGCCACTGAGTACACTGGGCTCAGCTTGCACATGAATGAGTAGCAGAACTTCATCCTAATTAGGTCTGACATGTATTATGGGTATGGATTTGTTTCCTGCCTAGACAGTTTCTGCAAACATTTCAGAATATATGAGCCACAAAGACTGGATACTTCATAACACTGTACTAAACGAAGAGATGCCACAATGGGAACACAGTGAGGGAATCTATTGATACTATTCCATCAAGTTCTGCCAATCTGCTGGTCTGATAAAATGTTAGGACAGTCTTTTGAAGGGGCAGTCAAAACAGCACCTGGGTATGATATTCTGAGTGGTCTAGACACCACAACAGGATATAGTATGGCCCCAATCGATGACCAATACCCATATTTGCATCTGCAGGTAGGAGATTACAAAGGTCCAGGAGTAAGAACTGGAAGTTCAGGTGTCCATCAGTTATACCCCAGTGAGTCATGAAGGGTAGCTGTGCTTCCTGACAGCAGAATTCTAGGCTCTACCTAGGACACCCAAGATATCTTCATTCCTAGAGGGAAAACACTTCCCCTAACAGCAACGGCAAAAGTCCCAAACTCCTGTGACAGTTGTCACCTGTTTACATAGGACAACTTATACAACAAACAAGCAGAAAAGAAAGAAGGTGCCTCTTCAGCAGAGATAATTCAATATTTTTGTAGGAGACAAGACCCTTAATACACAGTGCAAACAGGCAAGAAGACATCTGCACCCAGA
Organism: Petromus typicus; assembly: GCA_004026965.1. Taxonomy (NCBI): domain Eukaryota; kingdom Metazoa; phylum Chordata; class Mammalia; order Rodentia; family Petromuridae; genus Petromus; species Petromus typicus. The sequence continues at coordinate 17,144 of PVIR01012487.1, forward strand.
TGACCAATTTGAATACCTCACCTAGCTCTGAGTCAACTATTGACAAATAACATCAACTATGGCCTTAGAAGGGCTTCATAATAGGATCTTAGTCCTGTAGGGTCAGTCTATGAGGGTCTCTACCTAATTCATCAGAATTACTAGCTGAAAGTAAGGGGGTCTGTCTGCAAGGGTAGCAGCTAAGGGGGAAGACGCGTTTAAGATCACGAACAGCAGCAAGGATTCAAGTTCATCACATTAAGTATTTTTTTCTTATAAGACTCCCTAAAAAGACTCCCTGAGAGTCCCTTATAAGATTCCCTGGAATGAACTCTCAAAAATGAACTCTCAAAAGAAAGCAAGTATGACCAGCACAAGAGGTGAAGTCTCGAAGATATGAAGCTTCTGTCCAGACCCTTCAGCATGAAGCCGTCCATTCTCCCCAGTTCCACACGTGGGACCTGCTGACTGCTCACAGCTTAGTTCTTCCCAGACTTCCGCTTTCCCACAAAGGGATCTGCTGCACTCCGAGGCGGACACAGTCAGTCCCCAGAGGAGCTCTGTGCAATGAGTGCTATGAAAGGTCAGTGACAAAGAACTTTCTTTTATTTAATCCTAAATACTTCTGAAGAACCCACACAAATCTATTGCAGCTGAATCCAAGTCTGCTTTGCCCTGTGCTACTCACTGGTTCTCTTTCTTCCCAGGAGCATCTCCTAGTAAACCACATTCATATAGATCCTCCCTGAGAAAGTTAATCCCTGATATGCAAATACTACATATTATCTTGGTCTAATCTATCCTACTAATTCTGTGATCTGGGAGGTCTGTATTTCTGTGTAGCCTGGGGGCTTGACCACACTAGGAAAACACTCTACTACTAAGCTACACTTCTAGCTACCAGTCTCTTTGGCTGCTTCTCTCTTTATCTGGGCCAAGACTATGCCGACTTGATGCATCTGCTGCTACTCATGCAACTACAAGTTCAGTCTCAGGGACACAGCACACCAGTGTTTGGCATCCTGCCTCACTACTCTTCATCATTCACTTTACTGAAACTCCTCACATGTAGAAAGGCTGAGTCTTCTGTTAATAATCTGCAAACATCTAAAATGTCTAGTAAGTGTTGGGAAATGATGACCGCTATGTAAAATGAATGAAATGTAGTAAACAGTTCTTAAGTCTTAGATCAAATTCTGAATGATCTTTAAGAAAATAGAGACTTCGATTTTTGTCACAGCTAAACATTTCAATAGCATATGCAGCTGCATAAGATATTTCACCTTTTATTTTTTAAAAATGTCTATCTCTGCTTTTATAGACATTTATTTAATTATTATTTATACAGTATTCATTCAAATTATTCATAGGGTATAGATACACTTAAATCATAAACACAGAATTTTATATCTCCATGATTAAGTCATTATCCGCTTCACCCAAAATAGACTAGGTATCTATGGAATCATAAAATGCAAATATTGGAGGCACAGGGAGACATGAAAAGCTGGTGCTTTGCATTCCATGAGTATTCCCCAATATAGCATTAAATGAGTAAAGTAGTAAAAACATAAAACCTATTAAACTCTTCTGAATTTGGCTCTGACTCATCTTTTACTTTATTCCTTCACAAAAGCTTGCGGTGTAACTTGAAATATCTGCTTGCAAAATGCACAGGAGCCCACAGGACATCACAACAGATCACAACTCTCAGCCTGGAAAAAGTCACCTCTCATTAGCTTCAAGTATTTGGCCTGAGTACTAGGAAGTGAGTGTTTGGAGAAGGAATTCACAAAACCAAGCCTTCTCCATGTTTTTGAAACAGAAACCTAGCTTTAAAATACAATAGCAGCACAGTTATGGTGGAGAACTGATGAACTGCTGATTGTGAATGTGCCTCTAAGAGGAATTTCAGGGCATGCTCTTGCCGACAGCCTCAAGAGTTAAAGTTCCGGAGACTCAACTGCCTATGAAAATTTGGGGGCGGCTATCAGTTAAAGCAAACATGAGCTGCTTAGAAATGCATGGCGCTGCAGCAGAATATAATACCTTTCCTGTTCTCTCTTGAAATGGTCTCCTATCGGCGCAGTTTCTGTATCAATCACACAATTGCCAGAATGGTACAGGGTTATACTACATGACACAATAACCGCATTCAAACGGCATAGGAAAAAAATGACTTTTATAGTTGCAAATGCTGTAGCTAAATGCCTAAAACAAATCACTGAGCTACACTCCTTTGTAAGCTTTGAGGTCGGAGGCGCTCACTGGCAGCTAAGAGAAGGGCAGAGCTTGCAGTCGATTGTCCTCTAGAGCAACGGAAATTTTCGAGAAAAGTAATCCACTAACACGATTTGCTCAATTAACTCTGTGCAAAACAATGTTCAAGGAAAATCCAGAGGGAGCTTGGGGCAAAAATCAGGCCAAATATGACATTTAACCATCAGTCTTCCCAAGGCCAGTGCCTGCTCATCAGCCTGGGGGGAAAGGAGGGCGCTACACCCGACAGCGGTTATTTTTTATTAGCACCATTTACAGAGAGGAATGAAACACCTGTACTTCAACAAAACGTAGAGTAGAGCCATCTTCATTTTTACAAATTACTAATTATGAATAAGCTCAAACTATCACATTCGCCCAAAAATAAATTATACCCAAGAGTTTTCAGTACAAGCACTTCAAGGCTAAAAAAGAAAATATATATCAATCAAATTTTTCTATTTTAAATTTTAAAACTGCATAGTAGAAACTGCTGATGTTAGCTAATTATATATACATATATATATATATATATATATATATATATATGTGAGGCAAAAAGCTAAAATTTGTCACTCTTTCAAATATAGACTGTTGACATAAGCTTCATGCACAACACTATGTGAGGGAGATCACTTCCCAGTTTTAATCGTAATGAGCATAATTACTCACACATTTGAATATAATTTAACAATACACAGAACATGGGCAAATACTCATTTTTACATACACATGTTATGTGATTCTACATTTAGCCCCAGCAACTATATATTAGCTATTACATTCTGAGTTCCAGATTTCCAACCTAATTAAATCTAAGTGGTGTAAAATGTGGTGTAAGATGAAAAACACAGTAGGGTACTAGCACTTATTAAAAGCCACTCATGAACAATATAAACAAGAATGCATCACAAATATATTCAAAAACAAAATGGAGGTCAAATGGGAAATTGTGTGCCATGATGCCAATAAGAAATCAGTCCATTTTGCATCCACCTGAGCTTACCCTACATAAATTTCAGCCACTATTCCATGAGACCCATTCCATGAAAATACACTCACCATATATACTTGTATGAGTAATACATTCATGAATATATTTAGAATATGTATCCTCTATTACAAGTGTAGAATACATGTGTGTTTGTTGGTATGTGTATCTTCTTAGTGTTTCTGATACTAAAGTTTTCAAAGTACATCTTTCCCTCAATCAGCTCAGAAAGCTAAAGGATAGTATGTTTCAATGATGACAGATCAATGTTTTATGAAATATTATCTAAAATTGTAATAATAGAGTTCAACAGCAAAATTACAGTGAACAGGAAGACAGTTACTTTCAACCCAGAGATTGCAGTTGGAAAGACATAATAGCAAGACATAGGAAATCAGAAAATACAAAGCAAATTATTTCAGTCCACAGCCTCCTGGGAATTATTCTTTTCCCAGGGAAAGTTGGGGAAGTCTTCACAGTGATGACTGCATTATATAGCTGATGACCTTGAAAGCAACATTTTTTAAGAAAGTCACACCTCTTTCAAAAGTTTATTTCAAGAGCCAGGGATTTAGCTCAGTGGTTCTGGTGCCTGTCTTGCAAGCGCAAGGGCCTGGGTTAGATCACTGTAACCACATACAATACTGGTTGTGGAGACTCACACCCACCAGCAATCAGTACCACCTACGGTATGTGGTAGCTCATGCCTACAATCCCAGCACTTGGGAGGCAGAGGCAGGAGGATTGCTGTAATGTGAGTTTGAGCTCAGGGCCAGCCTGAACTACAAAGCAAGACCCTGTCTCAAAAAAGAAAAAGTTTATTTCAATGAGACTATCCAAAAACAAATACATGAATCAAAGCCTGAGCTGCTATTAATTGGGAACTAAGACAAAAAATAATTCTACACAATGAATATTGTAATTATGTATCAAGGAAAGTGAGAAAGGGTATAGATTAATGTTAAATGCTTTGTTTTGGGTTTGGGGTGTTGTTGTTGTTGTTGGTGGTGGTGGTGGTGGTGGTGGTGTTGTTCCTGGAATTGAATTTGGGACCCTGCACTTGTGAGGCAGGCCTTAGAACCACTTAGTGTAATACCCAGCCCTGATTTATGTTAAATATGAATAAAATACTTGACTCAAAAGATTAAGGAAATCAGAACAGAGTAAGTCACAGAAAGAACAAAGCCAGTAAAGAAGACCAAAGAACCCTTTCTTGATCACAACTTTGCTGATTCCAAGAAAAGGATGCCAGGGACCTCTACAACTACTCCGAATTGATATCTCTACTTTTTATATTGGCAATATTACCAACTGCTACTGCTGCTGTCTGTCTACAGACCTGAGACCACTTCTGGTTTACAGATGTACCAACCAGCACACAGCTAGTAGAGAGTCTGACACGCAGAGATCAACCTCATTCAGTGACTGGAGCCATTTCGTTTTATCAAGATGAAGCTGGATAATGGGCGTGATCACTCATCTTCAAGAAACAGAAAGCATTTTCCAAGGATAATTAAAATACTTATGTGTCAAAATGTCATCTTATGTATATTGCTATTGTGGTTGAACAATGAACATTTTCAGTTAATTTTTTTAAATAGTAATTAAATGCTTTTAATGAGTCACATTCCACAAAAATTTGTTGCCTTTTTAAATTGAGTTTATTGGTACACTTTAAGTGTACATGATGATCATATTCATCATTAAGAATTTGTACTTGATATAATTTAACATTTTTTAAATGACTAGGTGAGTATATGGACCACTGTAATTTGGGCCATTTTTGGATCAAAATCAGATATCACCCTGTAAGTTCATGATAGCCTCAGTTAATTATTGTTTCTCATTTTTGTTTTTAATTTGCCAGTTATAAATATCCTTACAAACATGCCCCTAGTTTCTTCCATTTAAATGGATTTTTTTATAGACTGCTTCGCTCTTAGCCTGCAAATGGAAATGCCAAGAATATTCTTGGTCTGTGGTACAAAAATAAGATTTATACATATATTTCAACACACATGTACACCTGCACATAAATTTACCTAGGTTACACTACTGTCCTTTTGAGCTCTTAAGCAAGCAGACACCGCTTCCTACTGACCACTACTACTAAGGGACAGACAGGTAAAGACCAGGAGGTCATCTGAGGAGCAATGTCCATTCCGTGTATATCCAAACTCCAATGGCATGCAGCATCTTTGTGTACACACTGATATTACACACAGTGTTAAGAAATGTGCCACTTGAGGTACTTTTGGCTGATACACTGAATACTTTTTTTTAGCTTTTTTTGAGACAGGGTCTCACTTTTGCAGTTCATGCTAGCCCTGAGTTCACTTTGCAGCCCAGGACAGCCTTGAATTCACAGCCACTCCCCTGCCTCTGCCTCCCATGAGCTAGGATTTCAGGTGAGAGCCACCATGCCTGGCATTGTGGTATATGGTCACCAAGGATAGAACTCAGGACCTCACACTTGCTGGGCAGGTGCCGGAACCACTGAGCTAAATCTCCGGCCCAATATCCTGAATTCTGACACACTGAATATTTTCCCAGAAAAGAAAAAATAGCTGCTCGTCATCAATTCCTAGCCCATTACTCCATCCTATAAGCTGCCAGTCAACTTACAAGATTCAATGGTTGCAGCAACTACAATTAGTTTCTTACAAAGACAGAGGAAATTCTCCACACTTTCTTCTATCCAAGTTTTTACAATGCAACCACACTCTTTAAAACATGGCTGCTATTTACACTTTCCCTATTTATCTGCTCCTCCCTGTAACTGGACCAATATATGGAAACTTTGGGACAGGGATTAAGTGTTTTTTGCCTGAGGCCACACACCAAAGCTGCAGTTGAACAAGAAGTGGGCCCAGCAGCTTCTCAGGGGCTGTGCCACCTGGACCAGGACAGAGAGGCCGTAAGAAAGTGCACCCCTGGGCTTCCACGACGGCCGGCCTTTCACCTCAGTGGCTGCACATCTGGAAGGACGACGTGATGTTTTCAGTCATTCTGGGCCCATCGTCGCCTGCTCCCAAGCAGCACTTCTTCTCCACATCGTAAAAGTCTGACTTCAACTCCAAAAAGCACCACCTGTAGGTTCCATGCTTCCAGAGAGTGTTCAGATTTTGGCAGGCCTTAGGGTCCCACAGAATCCTGTCCTATCTTCAGAAGAACACGGCGGCTGGCTTCAGAAGAACACCGATAGACTTAAGACTGTTGGCAGACATCAACATTTGAGCACATTCCAGTATCACGCACAAGAACTGTCAGCATAGCCGCCCTCAGAAGTTAGACGATAACACGGTTTTGGGAAAGGACAGGTAACCTACTTCTAGTTGAGGCGAACTTGGAAGCAATTGCGTAGTAATGCTTCCTTCTGCACCGGGAACTCTCCCCCGCTGGGATTTGGAAGTAGCTGCGTAGGACTTCCCTCTTTACCTGCCTTGTGCCAACGCACTTTGAAGGCTAACTCATGATGTCATAGTGCTTTCAAAGTCCCTCTCACCAACAGCAACTGTCACTGCTCTCTCCCGTTCGCTCACACATTTATGTCTTCTTCACAGAAACTTGGTTCATCCTCAGTTTTCTTTGAGTTTACAACCGTTATTACCCAGCTACACGAACTGAGCATACAATGTACACATTAACTTGTTTATCGGAGTTACCTAATCCTAATTTCAGTCTACAAAGAATTCCACTGTCAACAATTTCTGAAAAGTAGCATGCGTCCCCAAGGCACTTTCTACCTTTTTAGGACTTTCATAGGAGTGCCATCCTCCTCCTCAGTAAAGAGTCCACTAAAAAGAGGCCTGGAGCGAATTTACAGTTACACTCAGAAGTCACAGACAGAATCCTGTATGGCTTCATCTAAGCCAACCTTTCCCCTCTATTCCAAAATCAGACAATTAATCAGCATGAAAAACAACCTATTTAAGAACTTGTATTCCCTCATAGGTCCCATCAAGACACCAGAAGTAACTCCCTAAATAGGTCCTGCAGCCAGAGAGTGCCTCTTTTTTGCTCAGATGTATTGAGCAATGTTCTAATTCCTTCAGAAAATAAAACAGGACTTGGCTGTCTGTCATTATTGGAAGAGCAGCTACATTTCTCTAACATTCTTTACTCTCCACCTCTGTCAGATATCGTCTGCCTCATTGTGATCCCTTAGGACCCTGGATATCTCACAATGAATCAACTATTCCTCTTACAGGCACACACGTTTCCTTTGCCATGAAATCACCGAACTATCCTTATTTCCCACATTCTCTTTACAGCAAAACAAGACAGAAAATATTCTTCTTGAAAATATGGCAACCTGTCCTGTAGGTGACTCCCTCTGGCCACCACATCACAGTCCTTAATTTAGATTTGACTATGAATAGCAAAAAACTGATGCCTATTTTTACGCAAAGTAATAGAGGTAACATACTAAAAGAAAGAAAAAGTTGCATGGTAACTTCTAATGCAGTATATTTCACCTTATCATGATGCATATCTAAGTGGTTAATCTGCTGTCTACATATGATAACCCATAGATTTGTTCCAAATAGTTGAACTCCTCTTCTAGGAAGATAAACTCTTAGAGAATACATTATTTGGATTAGAAAAGGAAAATAATCATTCTTAATTTAATCAGTGACATCAACAGGGAGGGAAATAGTGACTTACAACATAAGATTAGTAACGGTATCATGTCCTGGAAAAATAATAAGAAGTGGATACAAGAAAGCTTATATGAGATCATTGTAATGTAGTATCCTCACAAAAGAAAATGGAATTGTACTGGAATAAAACAAAAAATAATTAAGTCTATGGCCTAATAATAAAGCATAAGAGTTTTAATAGTTTTGGGGGAAAAAAAAGCACAAAAAGGAAAAAACATGTCCATTCAACAAATGTGGTTGGACTAAAATTTTCCAAATATAGGAACTCCAATTATCTGACCTGATGGAAAAACCACTTTGTCTTAAATTGATGAAATGATTTAATGATATCTTAGAGTTTCTTCTCACAACTTTATAATTTTATAAGGTCAAAAGTTTATTAATTGGATTTGGAAATAAAAATAGGAGATAGATTTCTATGAATATAATCATTTATTCAGTCTGCTCTATGTAATATATTTACATTGACAGTCACTGAAGCAAAGAAATGAAATTTCATTTTGTAGGACTGTTCAGTTAACAGTAATTATAATGAAGCTAAAAATGTCCACCTATTCATACTTGAAATACATTCAATATAATGCTTTGCATACTCTTCCAAAATGCCCAATAAGGAGAGTAATGAAAACCTTTCCCAATTTAATCCTGAGCTGATAGCACTTTAGCTGACACAGTGCAAAAACTCTACAGCTCAATGTCAAGTTCAGTCCGGGATTTGGGCAGTTTTCAGTTACCTTTGTGCCTAGAACACCTGAGTGGAGCTTCTGCAAGATTTCCCCACAAATGAGGACCACCTTAGAGAACAGGAGATATGAATCACCTCTGTACCTGAAAAGCAGCACAAGACTGTGGTTCTAACAGTCTCTTCCTAGGACATAAACTGAGTTCAAAGCTCACAAGTCCTCACAGTTACATTGACATACAAAACTGCAATCAAATGCAAAGCATACTCTTTCGGAAAAGTTACTTTGTACCCTGCTTTTTAAGAAAGGTTTAGGATGGTCCATCCCTAACAACAAAGATCACAATGGCATAATACAAATAGGAAGTATCAAAAGCAAAGGCAATCTAATTAAGAAAAGTAATGAAAAGTAATAAAAACTTCTTTCCTGGAATAACTCTTATAGTAGCTCTTCACCAGAATGACCTGATCTCTCAGCCTTTACTTCTGATTTCTAATTGTCTGAACCTTGTCACAGGCACTGACTTGTACTCTGAAGAGATTCCTCAGCCTTGACCTACGGCCTGCTCCCACTAAAGTATCGCACACTTCTCCCAGGGACATACAGTGGTTCCTTGGTTCGTGCACTCAATTCTCTCATTCTGATCAGGAACCAAACTGGACGAGGTCCAAATCAAATTTCCTTCTACAGAAAACACTGAAACTAACCACTGGATTTGATTCTGTTCTTGTCCAACTCAGTTCTTGACCAGAACTGTGGAAAGAACCAAGTTTGTAAATAGAGGTATCTCTGTATAGGACATAAGAAAGTAAGACTGTCTAAGTAACCTGCCCCTTTTGCATGTGAAATCTTGGTAACTGGCAAAGACACAAAAAGTAATCTCAAAATCAATGGGCGTCCGTCCCAGCCATTTTCTCCGGTGATGGTGTCCAAGGTCATGGCAATCTAAGAGTGTGTGAGTGTGTGAGTGTGTAGTGTGTGGGTTCAGTGAGGGATGGGATGAGGGAATGAGCTTTAAATTACACAGATTTACTGATATGACCCAATTTGGTCTAAAACAGCCTGCTAAAATGTCAAATCCATGTTGGATTAACATCCCCTGCTGTATCATATACATCAAGGAAGCTCTTCTGGACAAAGAACTAAGCATTTCAGAGCAGTAAGTGGTGGTTTGATTTGGTTCCCAGTAACACTATCTGGATATGGAGTCTCATTATGTTTTGCATTTACAATAGCAACCTATGTTGAAACAATCATAGGATTTTATTGACCACCTTTGGAATTAGGGTCATGACGATCAAAATTAAACCTACACTGTGGGACAACAGAGTAGTTGTCCTAGTTATTATTTTTAATCATGCCAACTGAGAAGTACACAAGAGCTATGATTCTAATATGAAGTCATTACCAATGATATCTCTAGAAAACACAATTTAATTGCTTAAACAATTCACAACCACATACAAAGAAAATTTTACAGACTAGAAAAGGCCTCAGGTCACCAGCTGGAGGTATTTCCAAAAGTTCGTCAACAGCTGGAGTTTACATTCTGACCTCCGTGTTATGTCTAATTAATTATTCTAAATTTAATACAATGTGATCACATCAAATTAGAATGCTCCAAGTAGATCTCAGTTCACTACTTATTTAAAAACTTTTGATTTTCAGTGGTGGAAGTTTAAGCAAAAGGCAAATTCAAACAAAAACCTTAACATTCTAATTGTATTTTAGGGGGAATAATTAATGCAGGTAACTTTTAAATTTCAAGAAGGTACAATTTATTGCTTAAGACTATGAATTTTGAAAAATAAATATCTCAAATGCATAGTATCTATTAAAGTAGTCACTGGAAGAAATCTACATGTCTGTCTTACACTACTCTACTGTGACGTTTTTGGCAATTTTCTTTTATGAGTTATCAAATAATTTGTATTTCCTTAATGTTGTACCTAATACGAGGCATGTAAGGAATACATAAGGCAGAACATTAAAAAGAACATCTGATGACATCAGAATTATTGGTAGAGATTAGACAGATCCAGGTAAATATAATCTCCTTTATCCACTTGCTATGCCAAGTCTAAATGTCAGCCTTTGTACACTTTTCTATGGGAAACTGAAGACCAACGACAAGAAATTCCTAAGTCTATAACAGAAATATCACACCTTAATAATGTTCATGGTGGCCAAACTGAGAGTAGGATGAAGAGTATATTACTCAACACAATATAACCCATACATGAAAACAAACATTTTTGACTCATTGAAAATTAAAATGCAAATGTTATCCTCAGAGATTTTCCATCCAGAGGTAGAAAAGTAAAGGGGTTTCCTGGGCTACTTAGTAAAGGCTTTCTGTTTCCTCTGGGAGGTAGTCACTGGAACATGACGTTAAGAGTGCTTTTTTGTTTGTAGTATGAAGTTATACATCCTGTGAACAAAGGCACATGAAGAGGCCCGGGGATACAGATCTTAATGCTAAGCAAGTTACCATCGAGATTTGTGAAGCTTCTCTTTAAAACTTTCACCCTTTTCAATGAATGTTTTTCAAAGACCTTCACATAAAAAATTCAAGAAACATTTTGTCATCTTACACTAAATCTTGTATCTATGTCCTTTACAACTGACAATTTAAACTACATGGACAGATTCTACAAACTATTCAGTCAATAAAAATAAAACTACTTTAGGTTAAGAAAAGTCAAGAAGCAGGGCAAGGGAAGTGTCAGTCCACATCAGACTCTCATGTGAACTGCAGTAACAGTCCCCCAGGAGGTGCCACCAGGTCTCTGACCCCGAGTTTCTGATGCCAGAAGTCCAGGAGAGCTCCCAGAATTGTTGCTTCCCACAAGTTCCCCACAAGTTCCAGGCAGATCTCGGATACTGAAGACCAGGGGCCAAGCCTTGTAAATCTAGCTCCTCTGACATGTAAGATAGATTTGAGAAACATACAGACACATATATTTCACCCACTTAATAACTGTCATTTCTCCTTGCCTGAGATGATAATTCCTCCTTTTCGCACAAATCCAGTTCTAGTCCTAATTGACTCATAACCACATCAACAGTAAAAGAAAACAAAGACCACCATCCTCCTCCCAATGTCCGGCTGGGTGAGGTACAGCCTATTCTCCATTGATGAGTGACATCTATTTATTTATCCTATTTTTCTACACTGTTAGACTGTGCTGCTTTTCACTGACCAACAGGACACTCAGCAGGGCAAATAATCTGCTTGACTCAAGTGACATGTAAAAGGAACCACCGTTTTTAATCCTTACAGGACCAGTATTCATCCACCTTCCAACTGTCCTCACTTTTCTTCAGCCATCTGCGTGCTCCGGTCCGCGCTCGTGCGTTCACGTGCACACACACACAAGTGAAGATGTAAGACCTTTAACTAGGACGATCTCACCAAGGAGAAAGAAGGTGGGACAAGAGGAATTCCAACTGTCCCAGCCAGAGCAATAGCATTTAAGAAGGATCTCAGCGGTCCTCGGCCCTAGAATGAATACATTTTTCACAGTGGCTAGGGAGAAGGGGCGTCCAGCAGCCACTAGAGCACGAAGTGAATTCGGCCTCCTCAGGCTCCACCTCCTGCCTCCCTCCAGCACGCTGGGAAGAGACTCTGCTCTCTCCTTCCTTCAGACACACACACACACACACACACACACACACACCCCACCCGAGCTGTCCAGCCCTGGCGCAGACAAACAAGTTGCCTTTCATTTGGGAAGGTAGAAATTCAGATGGTCCCAGCAAAGGAGGGAATCAGAAAGACCTGAAAGGGGAGCGGGCAGCGGGACGCGCCGGCCAGTGCTCTCCGCTGGAGATCACCCCCTCTCACCCCGCGGCTGCTGAGCCCGGACCCCGCACTGTAAGCTCAAAGGCTGAAAATCCAAAACTCCAGCATCTGCCCGCAAACTATCCGCCCAAAGCGCAGAGCACGTTGCCACAGAGTTTGAGGACTCCAGGTCCCCGGGCACCGGTGACCACCCCGCAGGGAAAGCTCTACCGCGTCTACCGCCCTGGGGCCCCGGGGCAGCTACCGACCTGGTCCTGCGGCGAAGGGGCCCAAATCTCAGAGGGAGGCGGAAGGCAAAGGCCGGATTTCCACGGCCATGGGAGGAGCAACGTCGACCTCAGCCTCGCACCGTGAGAGGCCAAAAGTTCTTTTTCTTTTGGCGTACCACCTGCCTGTCCCGGGAGAGGACTTGCATTTCAACTCGTGTGTGCGTGTGTGTGTGTGTGTGTGTGTGTGTGTGTGTGTGTGTGAAGACTTACATTTCAGCTCGTGTATGTGTGTGTGAAGACTTGTATTTCAGCTCCTGTATGTGTGAAGACTTGCATTGCAGCTCGTGTGTGTGTGTGTGTGTGTGTGTGTGTGTGCGTGTGTGTGTGTTTTGCCGAAAGCCTAGAGTGCCAGCTGCAGACAGGCCAAGGAAGCTAGAATTGCTCTGGAGGACTCAAAACCTTAATTAACAAGCGCAGCCCTTTCTCCGTCCTAACCCTCCCGGACCTGGGGTTCTAGAGAACAGCTCGCATCAGCTCCCGGCGCAGGGGGTGGTGTCCCGCCCCGGGGCCCCGCCGCGCCGACTTGGCCGTCCGTTCATTCACACATTTGCTCATCCATTCACACAAACACGTCCCTGAATTGTGTCTGGCACCAAGAATCTTGCCTGTTACCTCCCCCCAACTCAGTGCTCATGGCAACGGCTGGTGCAGAATGCAACTAAACTGTCACCCCACTTCCTGAGCCGGAAAATCAAGTCATGAAGCACCCACAGAGGAAGCGAGGTGGAGGGGGCGTGTGTGTGTGTGTGTGTAAGTGTGTGCGCGTGTGTGTGTGAGGGTGGGGAGACTTACGGGGACACATCCGAAGATTCTGTTCAGGGGAAGCAGCGAGACCGACCCCGCAGCACGCCAGGAGCGGAGCCCGGATTGAATCGCACACTCCGGAGTCCGAGTCCCCCGCGGGAACGAACCCAGTGCAAACCCACCGGTCCGCGCGAACGCGGCTGCCGGCTCGACCCAACTCCGAGCCCGAGTCAGGCGCCGGGGGAGCCGCTCGCAGCCCGGTCCGCAGCGCTCGCCGCCGCCTCCTCGGCGCTCCCGGGGACGTGCCGAAGTGTAAATCAAACGCCACCCGGGAGGGGCCGAGCGGACTCAGCGCGAGTCCGCATTTCCCCTCGGCAGCCTGTCTCGCCTAAGATAAGAACCACAAGGTCACCACCGCGCCGCGAGGCCACTCACCGTACACTCCTTGGCCGGAGATCCCCTCGAGGAGGACGGTCAGCAGCCACACGAGCCCGTACACCAAATCCATCTTCACGTGAACACGAACATGTCCAGCCCGGGGGGGACGCGGAGGGACCTTCCGGAGGCCGCCGGTCGGCCAAGCGCGCTCCCCTCGCGCCCGCGCCGCGCCGCGCTGCCCGGGAGCAGCTCGCCGGAGGAGGAAGCGCCGTCCGTCCGTCCTTCCCCGGCGGCGGCCGCGAGCTGAGCGCAGGAGCCCCGCGCGCCCCACACGCATGCACACGCGCACGCACACACACTCACTCCACAACACCCTGACACACTCGCACGCACGCCGCACTCGCGCCAGGCGCCGGGAGGGCGCGGGGGGCGGCGGGGAGGGAGCGCGAGGCCGGCCGCGGGGCTCCCGGCGCGGAGGCTCAGGTCTCTGCGGCGCCGGCCGCGCTCGCTCCGCGGGGCAGGGCCGGCTCGGGCGGCCGGAGCAGGAAGTGGCCTCTGACCCGCGGCGAGCGGGCTCTCTCGCGGGCTCTCCTCACAAAGTAACTCGCGAAGGTCCCCGGGGCAGCGTCAAGCGGCGGCGGCAGCCAGCGCGCCCGCAGTCCGGGGCCCCCGGCGCTGCCGTCTTGCCTTCCCCCATTCCATCAGTTGCCATTGCGACGCCAATCCTGTTCCGCGCTCAGCCTCGCATCGCCGGGCGGGAGCGGGGGGCGAGGACGACGACGAGAAGGAGGAGGAGAAGGAGGAGGAAGAGTGGGCTGGGGGTTGGGGATCGGGGTCGAGAGGAGGCGCGGGAGGACGACGGGCGCGAGTCCGCGTGGAGCTCGCCGGCTCGGGCCGCTGCAGCCTCCGCCGCTGCTTCCGAAATAGCCTTCGGCGCCCGCCAGCGAAGAGGTGCTCGGGCCGGCGCGCCGATCCAGAGCTGAAGGCAGGTCCGGGCACCGCCGCGCGCCGGAGGACGCCGCGCAGGGCGACCGCGCCGGTCCCCGCGTGCCCACGGCGCCGCCCCCGCCGGCGGAGGAGCGGCCGGGCCGGCGGGTGGAGGAGGAGCGCGGCGGGCGCGGAGGGCTTCCCCGCCGGCTAGCGCAGTGCTGGCATCCGAGGCGGCGGCGGGAGCCCACCGGCTGCGGGGCCGCCGCGCGGGCCGCGGCTGCGGCAAGGAGCCCGGGCTGGGCGGCCGGGACCCGGGCTGTGCGCGGGGTGCGCGCCGCGGAGGCGAGAGCGGCGTGGCGGAGGCGGAGGAGGCGGAGGCGAAGCGGCAGCGCCGGGCGCGGGCGGACCGGCTGCCTGGGAGGAAGGCTGTGCGGTCACGTTGTGCGCTGCGTGCCGGGAGCGCGAGCCGCTGGCCGCAGCCGGCGACGTCAAAGCCGGGCTCCTCGACTCCTCCGCTCCTCCTCCCCGCGGCCGCTCCGCGTCGGCCCGGAGCTCATCAGTATGGACAGCGCTGAGAGGCTCCGCGCCGCCGCGGCATCCGGCCTCCGGCCTCCGGCTCGGGCCTCGGGCCGGGCCCTTCCTGCTGCTGGCGCTGCGCGGGTCGCGGGCCCGGTGCGCAGCTGCCGGTGGCGCCCGCGAGCAGAGGACCCGCCGCCGCCAGCCTCCCGCCGCCCGAGGTCTCGCAGGAGCGCTGTGGCTGGTAGAGGGTGGAATAGGCCACAGCACTTGGAAAGCGCGTCCTCCTCTGGTTTCTGTCTTTTCTAATGGAAATGGACATCGCAACAGATGAAGATGGGGGAGCCGCTAGGAGTCAGAGGTTATTTTATATGTAATGTCGCCCAAACTTCACTGTTTGTAAAATCTTGTCCGTTTTGTGAAAGACACAGTTGTTCATTAGGGCACAGCTAGCTGTGATGTTCCAGGAGCTTTAAAATAAAAACGTGTGATTAGAAAAGGACTGCAAAATCCGAAGCAGTTCTAGTTTTCATCAGAACAGCTCTAGAACTACTTCGCCAGGAATTAATAGGGAAACACTGGGAACACAGTCGTGAGTGTGATGTGGTTTTATAATCAACATAATTGCTGTTTACTATACGCGGTCCACTTCCTTGAGTATATTCTTCACTGTTCAAACGGAGTAAGGAGGCGACTGAAATGGTTTAAAACGTGCATCCAGATGTATGTCACAAAAGTAATTGCTATGGAAAATCTGGAGCACGGCATTTATTTATCGGTGCCCATAACCCTCTGGTAACACATGCCAGTCCCTCTTCGCACTACTTGTCGGAGGCAGGAAACCCCAGACACTAGAAAATGAAATAGCCCTCAGTGTGCACACTAGAGTCCTGTCTGAAGAGAGCTGTGCGCACTCATTTCCATCCCCTTGCGAGCTAGTGATTGATTATCCTCCCTCGGGGTCCCCAAGATAGGAGGAGCCAAGAATTTGTAGAGGGTCCCAGAAGATGATCCACGGCTCCAAGGGCCCCTTACAGGATTTATGAATATTACTTGGGCTGAAATAGAGCATTACTCTAGAAGTAAAATTCAATATGGCATTTCTGAAGAGAGGTAGATGACTGAAGCTTGCTTCTTGGTCACCTGGAGGGGGAATTTTTTCTTAGGACTCTGCCTTTCTGAGTTGATCATTGCTGCAAACTTCAAGTACCGTCTCCCATGGAAGCTCGGAGCGTGGCTCCTCCAGGGGGCTGTTCCAGATTTTATCTTGTTCTGTACTGAGGTAGTGTTTCACCTCCATGTGTCTACAGTCATTTTAGAACTCGTCGTTATGGAAACACAAGCTCCTCAGGCGATGGCGGCACTCTAGATTGGAGGACTTCATCATCCTCAGAGTCAAAGTCTTACCTAAAGGATCGCAGATGACTGAGTACGCTGGATGCGGATGGTGCTTCTTCCCCTTCAGAGATCCGGCTTTCTTCTCCATTTATTGCCTCTGTGCGTAGGGAAACCCTGTCCAGCATACAGACCCCAGCCAGTTCTGAATGAAACATTTAAAGCTTAGAGAATCCAGCCATTTTGTCATTTATCTCAACAGTAGTGGAAATACAAAGTATACAGCCAGGCTCTATCCTAAGTGTTGAACTTCTTTTTTTTTTTTTAGATTTTTTTGAGACAGGGTCTGGCTTTGTGGTTCAGGCTGGCCCTGAGCTCAGCCTCAAACTCACACCACAGCAATCCTCCTGCCTCTGCATCCCGAGTGCTGGGATGACAGGCGTGAGCCACCACGACCAGCACTGTGATATGTGGTACTGGTTGCTGCTGGGGTGAGTCTCCACGCCCAGTGTGGTGTGTGGTTACCGGGGATCGAACCCGGGTCCTTCCGCTTCAAAGACAGGCGCTGGAACCGCTGAGCTAACTCCCCGACCCTCCTAAATGTTGAACTTCTAAGGACTTCCACGGGGTCCTCCTTCAGGGTCGCATTCTCCTGGGCAGTCTATTAGCACCTGCGACAGTACTTCTGTTGACACTGCAAGTCCTCCAAATATAGTCCGGAGACACAATTTGGGAGACATTTTGTGTGAAACCCTTACTTCACTTGCACAAGAGTGAGAAGGAAAATTGCACTAGATGTGCAGTGGGTTTTGGTTCCTATGAAAATATGACACGGATTATGTAGGAAAAAAATAGCTAGTTAAATCAACCACAATACTATTTCCTTGGTGAAATTCAACATGTTTTTAGGCTGCCCTGACTGACCTTCAGGGCTCCAGGGGGTGAGGCTGGGCTGAGCCCCAGGAGAAGCCATAAGCAGTTTATCCAGAGAAAGCCCGGGCTTTCAGCAGCCACCCCAGGACTGATGAAATCAGACACAGGATCCTTCCTGTGGCCCCATTAAAACAGTTTCCTGCAGAAGAGTGGAAATGGCTTCAGAAATGGCCAGTTTCTTGGATTTTTCACACGGAGCATGAATGTTACATAGGGCACAGCACCTGGAGGAATTCTTGCGTGGCCCGCATGGCTTTATTCCCAGGGTCCGTTCTTTATCTAACAAGGACAGTAATGGACACTGTCGTTTGTGAGAATGCTTATGAAAATACAGTGGCTTTTCTCTGACACTCTGAGCTAACTTTGTCAACTGTTATGCTCTGACTCACTCGCTTTGTTTAGGATTTCTGCCTCCATTTCCCAGTAGGAGCCATAATCACCTGGGGTAGCAGTGTCTTGAAGGAAGTCATAAGATCAATGCAAGGTAGTAGGATAGAAATGAGAAATGAACTGCTATTTCCGAGACCATAACTTGAGTAGGGCAAGTTCAGAATATCAGCGGCAAATGAGTCTTTCCCGTTTAGCCTGCCATCCCAACCCAAGTACCAGGCCCTGTGGGAGACTTTCCTATTCTTCCTGTCGCTTTCCTGGCTAGTGGGTCTCACAGAAGGCTGTCCACAGGTTGTCTGGCTAGCTTGTAAAATCCAGCAAGAATGTAGAAGTCACTTCGTGGTCCATAGATTATCTCTTGGGAACTCTGCACACTGACATTGCTTCACAATTATTGCCCGAGGAAGCAATAAAATGCCGAGAATACCAGCAAGTGCAGAGTCCACAGGGAAAGTGAGGTACCCCGGAGAGTCTGTGTGTGGTTCTGTTAGAGAGGGTGGCAAGGTAATGTGTAGCCAGATGATGGGGCTAAGCACTCAGATATAGCGTGGCTGCCACCGAGGAGAACCTGACAAACTGAGGAAAGCAACACTTCAGAGAGACAATAGGAAGCAAGAGCCTGAGTGCTTTGAAACAGCTCAGAAATAGCATATTGTAGAGAGCTTTCCCACACTGGTGAAGGGGACTCCTCGGCACACGTGAAACAAAACATGCTCATGCGGGTGCTTAGTTCCAGATTTCCAGGCTTTGCAAACCACTCAAAACTGCCATACTAGTTTTTATCTAAACTCATAATGAAAAACTTATCCTTGCCGGATGTGTTGGCCACACTTATAATCCCATCACTCAGGGATCCCGAGGCAGAAGGGTTAGGAGTTCAAGGCCAGCCCTGGCCACTTAGTAGTGACTTATCAAGAGCCTATCTCAAAATAAAAAGATAAAAAGAAAATGTTAAAAGCTGGAAATATTTCTTAGAGCAAAGGCCCTGGGTTCCCAGAGGAAAAGGGGAATCTTACTGTTAGGTACTAAAGCCTAGGGATTTTAGTAGCCTGTTGTAGATTTATTCTTATTCTGGCATCTCTCCTTTGCAGTCATAATGTAGACATTATTTCATAAAAAAACACAAGACTGAGCTGTTTCAGGATAGATGTTCAGTGCCAGCCAGTATAAAAGAGCAGGTGCACATCTGAGCATTTGTGGGCTTGAGTCTGTATGACCTGACAACATCTTCATCCCATAAAGGACAAAAAGCAAAAGATTACTTATGCATTTTAGATACTGTAGTTTGATATCTGATACATACAGTCTTTAAGTAATGTCATTATTTATGCTTGTGATATTCTTTCTGAATGTATTTGTTGAAAAAGAGCATTACTATGTGGGGCTGGTAACTTGAATGACTTCCCCTGGGGGAGTAGCTGACAATCTAGAACCTTTAGTTTTATAAATATGATGAAGCATTACTTTGCTTGCTTTATTCAAAATTCATCTGGCCTATTTCTGTCCAGGCACATCGATTTCTGAAGCCTTTCTATGGTTTTATCTATAAGGGCACTGTGGTTCAGTATTTATGGATAGCATAATATCATCTGAAAACTTGAATATTTGCAGGTACAGTTTTTCTTAGAGATTAGCTTTGAAAGGGCCGCGTTCCTGGTTGTGTCCTTGGAGAGCTCCATCACTTAAAGAGAAGCAGAGTTGCTCCTGCTTATCAGTAGGCTTGATTTACTATCTTTCCCAGAAGAGGCATATGAAAAGATATATTATACTTCTGGTCACCAATAGAGAAGATTAAGACCAGAATTAAGATAGTACCAAAGTTAAATTAGAAATTCTCTGTGGAAAATATAAAGAAAGGCCCTGTCTCTGATGAACAAGTGATTTGACTAACACAAAGATAAGGTCTAAGGACTAGATAAGAGTTGAGCTCAAAATTCTACACATGCAGCCCAACGAACAAATGTGTGTGTGTGTGTGCGTGTGTGTGTGTGTGTGTGTAAATAAAGGAAAGAAAACTTGAGTTCTAGCCAAGGGAGGATTTTGCAATTTTCCATAACACATTCCTGTAGATATGCAACTTGTACCATCCTCCATAATTAAATCCAGCCTGGTCATGAGCTCGTACCAGCTGATGGTTATATAAGTGAAAGAACGCTAGAGAGAGAGGAGGAAGTAGGAAACAGAGAAAGAGGAAGAGAGGAGGAGAGGAAAAGAGAGAAAGGGATGGAAGAGAGAACTGTAATCTCTTTATGGTTTAAAACTTAGTCTCTTTTCTAGATTTCTCAGGTTTTCTTAGGTTTCCTTTCTGTTCTCACCCCAAGAGTGTTGATTCACGTTTTATCCGCATGATGAGTAGGGGTACCCCTTCTACCTTGCATCACTTGATCTTTGGCTGTCTACCCCTTACCCTGCTGTATGAATAGCTCGTGTTTTCAGCCCTTAACTCAGTCCAAAGACTTCATTGCCCTCCTCTTCCACCTCAGGCTTTTCCTGGCTCTCTAGCCATGGAAGCATTCATTTCTCGGGTTACCACAAAGTTCTAGCTCTTTGATTTACCACTCACATTAGATACGGGAAGGCCTTAGTTTTCATTTTCTCCTTACCTGAATATTCCATATTGGCACTTACGTTCCTTTGTAGATTCTGTGATTTGCTCTATTAGATTAATTTTCATCAAGGAGTTGAAGCAGGTCTTAAAAAGTAAACTACGTATGCTTCTTTAAAGTAAATGGACATGTAGTGCCAGGGATTTAGCTCAGTGGTTCTGGCACCTGCCTTGCAAGTGCAAGAGCTCATGTTTGATCCCTGGTAACCACATACAACAATGCTGGGCATGGAGACTCATGCCCACCAGCAATCAGAGCCACATACCACAGTGCTGGGTGTGGTGGCTCATGCCTGTCATCCCAACACTCAGGAGACAGAGGCAGAAGGATTGCTGTGAGTTCAAGGCTAAGCTCAGGGCCAGCCTGAACTGCAAAAGTGGGACCCTGTCTCAAAAAAAAAAAAAAAGTATATGGCATGTAGACACTTATCTTCCAGTTCTGTCACTCATTTGTTCTTTCTTCTCTTCTCTTTTGCTTCTCTTTTCTTTTCTCTCTCCTTTCTCTCTTTCTTACACTCTCTTTCTCCCCCACCATATGCCTCCTACCACAAGCCTTCCACCAGGCCAAAGTAGTTTTCATCTTCTTTGTAAAGGAGAAAAAGAAAGCACCTTTGTTCAATCTTTAATTTTGCCTACTCTCTGGATTATAGAAAAACTATTTTTTGAATCCTCCAAGCTAGAGCTTAATAATTTAAAGCTTGGGTCTGGAAGTTCTCCCAAGAAGCTTTTTCTGTCAAATGTCTGACACTTATTTTTTCCCTGATTCTGCCCTTTCTTTGAGGAGATATTTCAGTAAATGTCCAAATAAAAGCAAGAATTATAGAGAATTAGAAATAATTTCCATATAGGACATTTTTTTCAAAATATTAGTTATATATAAACAACCCAAACCTCTCTAAGTTAGTAAGATGATCAGGCCAGGACTCAAGCTAGGGTGGCCTAAAAAGCCAACACAGTCTAGTGGAGGCTCAAAGGCAGATAAGACCAACCAGATAAATATACATCTCAGTTTATAAACTAACAAACAAAAATACAGAGGAGCAGAGAAGAGAAGGAACGTAGCAGAGGGAACTGTAGTGTTCCCACCAAGTTATCTGCTTCTGAGAATCTAAGAATACAGCCTCATTTGGAAATAAAGTCTTAGTAGATATAACTGTTAGAAAGAGATCATGATGGGGCAAATATTAACCCAATATTACTTGGATCTTTATCAGTAAAACAAAAGAGAAGGAAGCACAAATATATAGAGAGGAGAATGCCATTGAAGAACAGAAATCAGAGTGAAATGTTGACTTTAGGAATGTTGAAGATGGTGGGAAACATCAGAGGCTATGAGAAAGGCAGGGACCAGTTTCTCCTTGGAGCTTCCAAGGAGAGCATGATCCAGCCACATCTTTGATTTCAGACTTCTCGCCTCCAGGACTAAAAGTGTGCAAGTCAGCCTTTGTTTTGCTGGAGGAGATACCAACACTCACAATTTAAAGGAGTAAAGCTTTAATTCTCAGTCAGTTTCTGTCCTTGATCAGCTGGCTCAGAGGCAGAGATACCTTGGCAGAAGGAGATGGTGGAACAAAGCTTCTTAGTTCATGGCAGCCAGGAAAGAGAGGAGGTGAAGAGTGCTTCTATTACACACACATCTTTCAGTTGCTGCACATGTAGATTAAGGCCGCATGGTACTACATTAGTCCACTGATTGAAATTAGCATAATTCTGGGTGTGGATAATGACCATTATACTCTGGGTATAGGTGGAACTAATAAATAGTCCTATTCCTGGATAAGAGTGTAAAGGGAAAAAGAAGACTGGCTGCTGTTTCTGCTGCTTCTTCAACACTGCTTGCTGCTGCTGCTGCCTTCTGCTTGCCATACCATGGACTGTTTCTCCTCTGTGAGGCTCCTCAACCATCCCACCATGCCTTGGAGTCAGCCAACTATAGACTGAAAGATAGCTCTACAAACTGTGCCCTGAAATCAACTTTCCCTCCTTTAACCTCTGGGTGTTGGGTATGTGTCTCAGCAATAAGAAAAGTAACTAAGATGACATGTACACACACATGTACATTTGCTGTATTTTTTTATTATAAACAGATATCCTTACCAAATGCAAGCTGTTCTGATATGTTCTTTGTATTTTGAGATATAATAATTGTATATATTTATGATATACAGTGTGATATTTCAATATATGCATACAATGTAAAATGATCAAAGGTTTAGCATATTCATCACCTGAAACATTTGTCATTTTTGTGTTGAAATGTACAATTAATTGTCTTTAAATATAATTGTCCTAGTGTGCTGCAGAACACTGCTCCAGCCAGCTGCACCCTGTGTCCGTTCAACACCTTCTCCCCATCTCATCCCAGGAGTTCTCTCAGTCTGTTAACTCAGACTGTCCAACATTCTACTTCTATGATGGCAAGATTTTTGCTTTTCCCATGCAAGAGAGAATATTTGGTATTTTACCTTGCTACATCTGACTGATTCTGCTTAATTGACTAAGCCTAGGTACATTGTTAGAAGGACCAAACTTCATCACTTTTAGGTTGATTAATATTTCATTATATGCATAGCATTTTCTGTATTCATTTATGTATGGACTCCTTAGTTCATTCCACATTTTGGCTATTAAACATGGGAGTGCAGGTATATTTTTAGTATACTGATTTCTTTAAGAAACAATGAACATATTCATACTTTCACATTCCCATCAACAGTGTACAAAAGTTCCCTTTCCTTATAACCTTTATAATATATTTTTATAGCATCCCTTCTAAATGAGATAAAATGTACTAGCTCATTGAGATTTTGAATTGGTTTTTCCTGATGGTTAGTAATACCGAGCCTTTTATTTTATAGTACCTAGGATGAAACCCAGGACCTTCAGATGCAGCAAAATCCCCAGCCATTTTTCCTTGTTTATTTCAAAAAAGAATCTTGCTAAGATACTAAGTTGCCCAAGTTGGTTCAAACTTATAATCCTCCTGCCTCAGAGGGTCCCAGGATAATAAGAATTCATCACAATGTCTGGACAATCATTTTATTCATGTATTTGTTGATCATTTATATATTTTACTTTGAAAAATGTATATTCAGATAATTTGTCCATTTTTAATTGGATTATTTGTGGGATTTTTGCTATAGAGTTCTTTATATTTTTTGGATATTAATTTCTTGTCAGTCAGATGAGTAATTTACAAATATTATCTCTCATTCTGTGGGCTGTTTCTAGACTGCTGAATACGCCCTTTGCTGCACAGAAGCTTTTTAGTTTTGTGCAGTCCTGTGTCAGGTTTTGGTTTTGCTGCTTGTGAATGTGAGGTTTTATCTAAACCATTTTCCCTCAGAACATTATCTTGAAGAGTTTCACTTACAATTTCATTTTATATTTGGGGTTGTACATTCAAGTTTTGATCCACTTGGAGTGAATTTTTACATATAATGACAGAATTCTAGTTTCATTCTTCTGCATACATATATCAATTTTTCCACATCATACATTGAAAAGACTATCTGCTTAACATATGTTCTTGATCCTTTTGTTGAAAGTCAGTTGGCCATAAATATGTGGAATTTACTGCCAGGTTGTCTATCTGTTCTCTTTGATTCTATGAGAACATTGGCACAGCAAAAAGAGGGCTTTCTTCAAAGTCGTTAGGAGCCAAGTCATGAAGGACTTCATGGCCCACACAAAGGACAGATTTTACTTCAAACTGAACAGAAGTACTTTGACAATTCCAAGAGATAGACATACATATAGAAAAGGAGAAGAGGAGAGGAGAAAGAGAAGGTGAGTATCCTTTGAGAGAGGAGAACTTATAAGTCATGTTGTCTGTAGCTATGAAGGAATTGATTTGGGAACTAATCATATGATACATAAAACCAGTTTCAAAATTCAGAAGGGAACATGGGTTATCTCCACATTCATTTACATTTTCTAAAGTTCTTTAATATTTTTCATATATGTATATATATATATATATAAAATATTTGAAAAATCATTTGTGTTTGAAATGTTCTTCTCTAATTTTTGACTGATTCTTACACTGGTATGCAGGTATACTGGAGAGCTCTGGCTGTGGTAACCAGATGCCATCCACTGAGCTGTTTAAACAACACAAATCTATTTTTGTAAATTGCAGTTTGGGAGGGTAGAAGTGTCAGGACAAAATGGCAGCATGATTTATTTCAGTTTGGAGCCTCTTTGTCACTTAGTGACAGCCTCTGTTTTGCTGACTCCTCATAGAATAAAACAGAAGAAGGAAGTACAGACTCTCTGATGTCATTGCACATGAAGGTACTAATTGTATCATAAAGAGTTCGTATTTGTGACTTGATCTACCTCCTTATCTCCAACTTGCCTCCTTTTGGAGTCAGGCCTTCAACATGAAAATTTTGAAGTAATGTAATACAGTCTATAACAAGAGATGTTATCTGAGTTTTGCATATTCATTTGTTAATCAGATAAAATTACTTGGTAAATCTATTTTTCTTTTCATTGATTGCCTTGAGTTTGTCTCTTAGCAAGACAAAGATTTAATCTACTAATAATGACAATTTTGTTTACTTCTTTCCAGTAGTAATGAGCTTTCATTCTCTCATTTTTGTGGGATTTTATTGTTAGAAACTTTCATTATAAAAATGAAAAATGGTAATAACACATTCCAGGTTCTAATTTGAATGTTTGTACCATTTCATAATTCTGAATGCCATTGAATATTAGTTTCACACACACACACACACACACACACACACACACACACACGTGCATGCACACAAAATTCCTAGTTTAATTTAAATTTTGTTTGTCCTTTTATTTTTCTGGTTGTTCTCCCACCTGAATCTCCCAATTTTTATGGTTAATGAATTTAACCAAGGTCTTTAGATATGAATTGTAATATTTTTATGATAACTTTAAACTTAGAAATATTATGATGGCAAAGACAAACACTATACAAACTTAAAATGTACTAGACAATGTAATAAATATTCTATCATTTAATCGCTACCATAAACCCAGAGAAAAAATTATATATTTGCATTTATAAAAAGCTTGTAATTAGGTTAAGTTCATTAGAAGATGAAGTAATAAATACAAAAACCATCAGATCCAAAGCCACTTTGATAAATTTATTATAATCAATCAGTTGTAATTACTATTAATGTCATCCTTGAGATGTAGCAAAATTTCTAAATCATTTGAATGTACAAATACATCAATATTCAAATCACCTTATGAATCTTGCCGTTTTTTTGTTTCAAGATGAGGAAACTCAGACACAGAGGATTTATGTGGAAGTATTTTTATATTTCTGGAAAACATTTCCGACCTGTAATAATAGAGTAGTCCTATAATAAAAGGTTGAATTTGCTAATATTTTTACCTAGAATTATATTATATTTATATTCTTATTAAAAATTGATCTCAGATTATTTTTATTCCATATTCTTTATTTTAATTCTGATTTGTGTGATTTTCAGAATTTCATCAAAATTATTATGTAAAGATTCAGCTATGTTAATCACCTGGACCTGAACACTTTTGGAAGGTAATGACTATTACTGTATTCAGTTTATTTTATCCTAAGTAAGTTATGGATTTCTTAACATTTATGCTAACATAGTTTATGAACAATGTAATCTTAAAATTTTATATCTTTTCAAATGTTTATATTACTTTCTCACTTTCAAACCTTAGTATTTCTATTGTGTTTATGTAGATGAATTTGTCTTATAAACTTTTGAGTCTCATCTTTGTCTCTACAAATGTATTTGTTTTTTGTTTGTTTATTTGTTTGTTTGTTTTTTAGGTTTTTTGAGACAGGGTCTCGCTTTGTAGTACAGGCTGGCCCTAGGCTCAGCCTCGAACTCACATCATAGCAATCCTCCTGCCTCTGCCTCCCAAGTGCTGGGATTACAGGCATGAGCCACCATGCCCGGCACTGTGGTATGTGGCACTGGTTGCTGCTGGGATGAGTCTCCACGCCCAGTATGGTATGTGGTCACTGGGGATCGAACCCAGGTCCTTGTGCTTGCAAGACAGGTGCCAGAACCACTGAGCTAACTCCTTGGCCCTCTTTTCCACGTTTGCCTCTCACATCACAGCAATCCACCTGCCTCTTCCTCCTGAGTGTTGGGATTATAGGCGTGAGCCACCACACCTGGCACTGTGGTATGTGGCACTGATGCTGGTGGGCATGAGTCTCCACACCCAGTATGGTATATGGTGACCGGGGATCGAACCTGGGTCCTTGTGCTTGCAAGACAGGCGCTGGAAACCACTGAGCTAAATCCCCAGCCCTATAAATGTATTTGTTTATTATACTGTTTCTCTTTTCCTAATTAATTTTCCTGTTTTATTTTCATTCTCTAATTATTTCTACCTGTTAGATTCCTATGATTAAATCTGGCATCCTAATTTGAGTTTCTTAGGTTGAATAATTAGCTTCTTTTTAATATTACTGGTGAAAGTATTTTCATTTATACCTCCTGTCCTGAGTATAAAATCTGCTATTTCCTTACATTTTTCACACAATATATTGTCATTTCTGTTGGCTTCCAAATGGTTATTTTGAATTCTTGGTTAATTACAAATGTCATGGAAAAGTTTTTAAAAATTTGCTTGTGAGTAGTTACCTATGTTAAATACATAGCTTATTATAAAAATGATACAGTTACAGTACAAAGTATATAGCTTATATTATATAGTTTATAGAATAAATGATACTGATTACATGTTTACTAAATATTTTTTTAAAATTTTGGCCCTTTAGATTTTTCTCCTAGATATATTTTATGAACTTTGAAAATATCATTGATGTTTGCTTATAAGATTTGTAGTTTTTATGCAAATGTAACAATATAAACTAGTCTTAACCAGACTATTAATATACTCTGTAGTCTTCAATGATTGCTGCAACACTATATCTTGTCATTTATTATTGCAGAGG
>PVIR01012488.1:0-44764 GCA_004026965.1 Petromus typicus
GGCCAAGCCCAAGTTCTCTTTCAAGAAAGATGGAGGATCTTAGCCCGAGTGAGGGTGGGGAGCTTACACCAAGTCGCACAGAGGTCAGCAGGAGAACCAGGACGAGGCCATGGATCTTGACTGCCAGGCCTGCCTGTTTCTCAAATCCTGCTGAGCTATCCACTCCCGGAATAAAGTCATCTTTCTTGAACTAGCTGACCCTTGCCTGTCCTGCTTTTTGCCCCACACCTTGAGACTGGCCAGGAACCAGTTGCCATAGAGATGGCCCCACAGGACAGTTCTAGGGCTGGCAGGTCGGGTGGGGGATGAGGCAGGACACCAATATGCTAAATACCCAGCAGCAGTTGGACAGAGCCACATCCAGAGAAGCCAGGCAGGACCCAAGGCCTCAGGCTCCAGGGACATCAGTGGGGCTGCTCACGCTTCTGTCGAGGATCCCCCAGGCGGAGCAGGTGAGGGTGGGGGCGGGGCGGAGGGTCCAACTGCCCACGGGCGGGAGGGCATCTGGGGCTTAGGGAAGCAGGGGTTGGGAAGCCACTAGAGAAGCCACAAGGTTGGAGCTGAGGCTCAGATAACAGTCAGGGAGGCTGCATGGGACAGAGATTGTAGGGAAACCTGAAAGATGTGGAATAAAGATGAGGATAATGGAATGATTTAGGCCGTACTACAGGAAGAAAGGGTTTCCAGAGGGAAAACTAGTGCCTTCCATTTTGATGTAGCAAGTTCACAGCCTTGTAGGACACTTAGAAGAACTGTGCAATTTTTTGTAACTTAATTTTTTTTCTTGACTGATTTTCTTTTTAAAAATTATTTATCTAGACAGGAATGGTGGTGCTCAGATGAATCCCAGCACTTCGGAGGCTGGAGCAAGAGGATTGCTGGGAGTTTGAGGCAAGCCTGAGCTACATAATGAGTTCAAGGCCAGCTTGAACTACAAAGTAGGACACTATCTCAAAAAATAAACTATTTATCTAAATTTTTTTTTCTTTGAGACAGGGTCTCGCTTTGTACTTCAGTCTGGTCCTAAACTCAGCCTCGAACTCACAGCAATCCTCCTGCCTCTACCTCCGAGTGCTGAAATTACAGCCATGAGCCACCACGCCTGACATTATGGTATGTGGTTCTGATTACTGGTGGGCGTGAGTCACCACCGGGCTTTGTTGTATGTGGTTACCAAGGATCAAACCCAGGACACTACACTTGCATGGCACGTGCCAGAACTATTGAGCTAAATCCTTGGTCCTAAAAATTTTATTTTTTTTTAGTACTGGAGATTGAACCCAGGGCTTTCATATTGATCTAGATCCCCAGCCTTTTAGAAAATTAACTAATTTAGGGCTAAGAGTTTTGCTTATTGGCTGTGCTTGCCTTGCTAGTGTAAGGTCCTGAGTTTGATCCCCAGTGCTGCAATAAATAAATAAATAAATAAAATTTACTCCCAGCTGTGATGGCCTGTAATCCCAGTATTTGGCAGGCTAAGGCAGGAGCATCACTGTAAATTTGAGGCCAGCCTGGGCTACATGATGAGTGCAAGACTAGGTTAACTACACAGTGAGACCCTGTCTCAAAAAGAACAAGCCCTGGGGATTTAGCTCAGTGGTTCTGATACATGTCTTGCAGGCATGAGATCAGGAGTTTAATCTTTGGTACCAAAACCTCCCTCCAAAAAAACAAGACCAAAAAAACTCTTAAATACATAGATAAATAAATGTAAAATATTATAATACAATTAATTAATTAATTTTTCGACAAGGTTTCACTAAGTTGCCCAGTTCTAGTTCAGGTTGCCCTTGAACTCACTGAGTACTCCAGACTGGCCTTGAAATCATAGTGAGCCTCCTGCCTCAGTTTACATATATGCACCACCACATTTGCCTTCTTGGACCACATTTGACTTCTTGGAGCCTCAGTTTTCACATCTGCATAATGGGCATGATACAGATGGTCTCTATCTCATTGGACAGGTCTTGGGAAGAGGAGTTGTGTTAGTGCCCCAAGGTCATGAGCACAGGACTCAGTTGAGGCAGCTTTCACAATGAGGGACCGAGGCTGTGATAGATTAGTCTTAGTGCCAAAGAGGGCCCTGGGGAGGGGCAGGTGGTCCAAAAGATTGCTCATACCTGACCTCCTTTCCTGTCCTTGCCTAGAGGGCCCTGGGAAGTGGTGATGTTGTAGCAGGTCAGGGCCAGCCAAAGAGGTCTCACAGTGCAGGGCAGAAGACAAAGAAGGACTGCAAGCTCCGGGGACGGACCAAGAAAGGAAGCTCCACTGAGGCGGAGAAGTGAGCAGTTGGGCTGGGTCAGAGGGGGGAGCTGGGGGCCAGGAGGACCCCGCCCCTCATCCTGACCCCACCCTCTTCTTCTTCAGTCCCCTGCTTCCTGCTCCTCGGAAACCTTCCTTCCCATTCCAGTGGGCCTGGGAGAGCATCACCACAGACGGCCAACCTCTGCTTCAGCCAAGCTCCCCAGAGGCCCTGGGCCATCAAGCCCTGGCCCCACTCCCTGCGGTCCCCCAGCTCAAGTCCAGGTGCAAGTCCACTGGAAGCCTCCCAGAGGCGCTGGAGAGGAGACAGCCGCTGAGGGCCTGCAGTGGGGTCCCTCTGTCTCCCACCAAAGAAGACAACCAAGGGCTGGAGCCATCCAGCAAGTGCAGTTCCCTGCTACTAGGCAAGAGGTCAGGATCAGGATCTGAGTCCAGAGAGGCCCTCAAGCTGAAAGGTGCAAGTGCTGAAGAAGCAGAGAGGGCTCCGAGCCCCCGGGAGGGGCCCCATGTGCCTCCTGGACAGTTGCTCTTGGAGGAGGTGCACTTCTCGGAGGTGACTGTGGAAGCTGCTGAGCAGGAGCACAGATCCCCTCACAGGAGAAAGCGCGGTTCTCAGAAAAAGGGGCTGAATTCTGGAGAGGTGGAGCTGCAGGCAAGCAGCTCCTGCTCTCACAAACCCCAAAAGGTGCTGAGGGACAAGTCAAGGGCCCAGGAGCTGGAGAGACCTTGGGACCTGGGCAAGCCACACCGGCAGTTACAGCAACAGTGCTACGGTGAGCATGGCTGTGGGTTGGGGTCCCCAGCAAGGGTGTGTGGGCCTCCCCCTCGGGGCTGGGTGAGGTTTCCCTGACTTGTTCCCACTGTGGACAGACCCCCAGAAGCAGCCCTGGAAGGCGCTGCGGCCGGCTGCTGTTCAGACCTCCAATTGCAGAGGGAGGGCCCATTCCTGGGGACATGATGACATTCTCTTGCCTTCCAACTTTCCTAATCGCTCGTTCCACAAGCGACAAGAGGCCACTAGGTAAGGGGGGCGAAGGAGCTTGGCTTTAGTTCTCTTGTGGGTCCATATGAACATTAGAATTGTTTTTCTTTCTGTAAAAATGTCATTGGGGTTTTGACAAATTACATTAAATCTGAATCCTTGGGGGTAGTATAGACACACACACACACACACCCCCCCCCCGCCCCCGGTACTAGGGATTGAATTTGTAATTGTTCGGCCTCAGACTTAGCCTGCTGAGATTACAGTCAGGTGTGATGAAGCCTGCCTTGTGTCTTTTCTTTAGTCTTTTTCTTTAGTCTTTTCTTGTGTCTTTAGTATCATGTTTTTTTTAAAGACAGACTTGGGGCCAGGGATTTAGCTCAGTGGTAGTGCCCTCGTCGGGCAAGTGCAAGGTCCTGAGTTCAATCTTCAGTACAGTAAAAAGAAAAAGAAAAAGACAGGACTTCTCTAAGTTGCTAAATTTCCGATGTAGGGCTTGAACTTGGAAATCCTCCTGCCTCTGTGTCCAAGAGTGCTGGAATAACAGATGTGCATCATCATTTCCATGTCTATCTGCCCTGCTTGTTCTGCAGAGCTGAGGTCAGAATCAAAGTCTTTATTCATGTGAGGCAAGCACTTTACCACTGAGCTACCTCCATAAGCTTTTAAAATGTTTATTAAAAATTATTTTTAAGGTGAATTTCCACTAAATTGCCCAGGCTGGTCTTGAACTTGTAATCTGCTTTCCTTAGACCCCTAAATAGCCAGGATTTTGGACAGGCATGGTCACCATACCCGGCCTCTCTCTTAGTATATTTGGCCATCTTTCTATAGGGTCATGATTCAATTATCCATGAATTGATCAAATATTGAGTTTATATGTATTATAAGTACAGTTTTAGGTGCTGGAGATTTTGTGACCATGCACAGGACAAGGGATTCATGTCTCATAAGGATTACTTTGTACTTGGGAATAAGCCTAATTTATAAAGAAATGTTGCTGGGTGTAATAGCCCAGGCCTATGATCCTCCGATGTGAGGCTGAGGCAGGAGTATCACAGTTAGTCCTGGGCCTGGACTACATAGTGAGTTCAAAGCCAACCTGATCTATATAATGAGATCTTGTCTCAAAATATAAAGAAAATGAAAGAACGAAATATGCACTTAGAGATGGAAGAGAACTAGGAAGTACCTGGGGTGGTCAGGGAAAGTGTGTCTAGGAGAAAGCTATTTATTTATTTATTTTTTGTTTGTTTGTTTGAGACAGAGTCTTGCTTTGTAGTTCAGGCTGGCCCTGAGCTCAGCCTCCAACTCACATCACAGCAATCCTCCTGCCTCTGCCTCCCGAGTGCTGGGATTACAGGGGTGAGCCATCACGCCCGGCACTGTATGTGGTACTGGTTGCTGCTGGGTGTGAGTCTCCATGCCCAGTATGGTATGTGGTTACCGGGGAATCGAACCTAGGCCCTAGTGGTTGCAAGACAGGTGCCGGAACCACTGAGCTAACTCCCCGGCCCGAGAAAGCTATTTAGTAGGCACCAGATTAATAAGAAGCACCTGGCCATGAGATCTACAGAAATGTTCTAGACCTGTCTGCTAGCAGCCATCCACAACTTTCATCCCTTCAGTACTTTCTCGTTCCCAACCATTCATCGATTGGTCTGTCCATCTGTCCATCTGTGTCTCAAACTCTTAGGCATTTAACTAGCTCCTACCTGATCAGAAGTCAAGGGGAAGAGCAAGATCTGGCACCCACTCTCCAGGAGAGCTGTTTTGTAAGGGAAATTTCCCAAGAACCCCTCTCAAGTGCTTCCCTTCCTACTCACTGCTTCAGGATCCTGTCTCTACAGACTTCTCCCCTCTCCCTACCAGGAACCTGCTGCAGGCCTGGGAGCGGCAGCAGCAGGAGGACCTGCAGCAGGCTGAGCTGCGCAGGGCCCGGGAGCAGTATGTCCAACAGCAGGTGGCCCGCTGTCTGGCCGCCTACATGCCCCGAAGGAGCCAGGGGCCCTGGGCCACCCAGCGAAAGCTGGAGGAACTAAGGTAGGAGCGTCAGGCTGTGGAGGAGCTTAGACGGGTGAGTCGGGGAGGTGGCGCTGGGCACTGAGCTGCAGGGCCTTAAGGCAAGCAAGCCAGGCTACTGGGTCACATTTACAGGGAGGACTGATCCAAAGTATCCCAGTTAATAACAACAACCCCTTCCGCTGACGAACACTCAAAGTCAAAACATTCTTCACACATTATCACTCTTGCTTTTCTGATTTCCAATGCCAGACATGTTTGTTATAAAATTAGTATATTATAGAAATAAATCATGTAAACTGGACATGGCAGCATATGCCTATTTTCCCAGTACTCTGGCAGGCTGAAGCAGGAGGATCACAAGTTCAACTCCAGCCTGGCAACTTAGTGACTTAGAAAGACCTTGTCTGAAAGTGAAAAACAAAATGTCGAGGATGTCGTTCTGTGTGAAGGTTACCAAATAAAACTAAACTAAACCAAACCTGAAAAAAGAATACTTAATGAAGATAAGTGGGGATAAATGCTGTGTGCAGTCAGGAGGAATGGTCTATTTCATCTTATGTTTTGATTGTTTTTCTAGGAAGTTAATTGGTGAGTCATTTATTATTTATTTATTTATTTATTTGAGTATTGAACCTAGGAGTGCTGAGCTACATCCCTAGTCACCGCCCCTTTCTTTATTTTATTTTAGATTTTTTGAGACAGGGTCTTGCTTTGTAGTTCAGACTGGCCCTGAGCTCAGCTTCAAACTCACATCGCAGCAATCTTCCTGCCTCTGCCTCCTGAGTGCTGGGATTACAGGTGTGAGCCACCACGCCCGGCACTGTATGTGGTACTAATTGCTGCTGGGTGTGAGTCTCCACGCCCTGTACGGTATGTAGTTACCGGGGAATCGAACCTGGGCCCTTGTGCTTGCAAGATAGGCGCCGGAACCACTGAGGTAAATCCCCGACCCATGACCAGATTTTTTACAAAATTTCTATTCCTAACAGGCGATCAGGTGTGGGGGAACACACCTGAAATCCCAGAACTCAGGAGGCTGAGGCAGGAGGATTGCAGTGAGTTGGAAGAGAGCTTAGACTACATAGTGAGTTCAAGTCCTGCCTGAAGGGCATAGTGAGACCATGCCTCAAAATCTCAACAAACAAACAAGAAGAAAGAAACAAAGAACAACACAACATATGGGAAAGTATTAACAGTTTCTGCCTGTCACACCTGCCACACCTTCACCTGAATGGGTGTGACTCCTGTGAATACACTCTGGAGTGTGGCAAAGAGCCTTTTCTGCAGGAACTAGTGTTCTGGCAGTAGGTTCTCACATCCTTCCATCTTTTTCTCCACAGAGGAAGGTTGCTACCCAGCACCTGGCCACAGGGCCCAGCATGAATAATCTAAAGTTTCACTGACTGATCCCTCTGCCCCCGGGGACACCATAGCACAGCCTTTGGCCAGTGTCTTATGCTTGACACCTTGTTCTGTGTGGGGTGTGGCCAAAGGGCCCTTTGGTTTCTTTTTTTTTTTTTAGGTTTTTGGAGACAGGGTCTCGCTTTGTGGTTCAGGCTGGCCCTGAGCTCAGCCTCAAACTCACATCACAATCCTCCTGCCTCTGCCTCCCTAGTGCTGGGATTACAGGCGTGAGCCACCACGCCCGGCACTGTGGTATGTGGTATTGGTTGCTGCTGGGGTGAGTCTCCACACCCAGTATTGTTATGTGGTTACTGGGGAATTGAACCCGGGTCCTTGCGCTTGCCGGAACCACTGAGCTAACTCCCCGGCCCCTTTGGTTTCTTTATTACAACAGTCACTCAGCTAGATGGGCCGTTGCATTTCTTTCGCTTCTCTTCCTTCTTCTAAGACAAGGTTCTGCTATGTAGTCCTAGCTGGACTTGATTCACACTGCATCCCAGGCTGGCCTGAAATTCTATGATCTTTCTGCTTCAGCCTTCTGAGTCCTGGGACTGCACGTGTGTGCACCTCTGTGCCCAGTGTAGCAGGTGCATTTCTGACAAGTGCACAAACTGGCTTCCTATAAATGGAAACTGCCTCCTCAGTGGAGCCCAGACCCTCCCAGGAAGTATGCTTTATTTGCAACATGTTTCTTTGGTTATTCTGTCTCTTTTCCTAAGCTCCCTGCTAGTAAGAATCCTAGAGGACGCTGACAAGCTTGTCTGGTTCCTGCTAGAGCCCAGCAGAGAAAGTAGCAGCCAGCAACCACGGTGTCCTCAGAGCTGCAGCATGATGGGGAGCAGGGGGTGAACTGCAGGGGGAGGGAGGCTGAGCAAACGGTGCTGGTGTCCTCCTCTGGGGATGGCTGGGGGACCTGCGGGTCCACGATGGCTGTAGTCTGGACTGGGTCTCAGGGCTCAGCTAGCACTTCCCAGCCACACAATGTTGAACAGATCCCTCAGCATTCCGGAGTCCCAAGTGACATGGGCCAACTTAGTCCAACCCTGGCAGACCTGGAAAAGAATCCAGGGCAGTGGTGGAAATGCAATGGCTTGGTGTAGGTCAGAGTGGTGACTTTCACAAACTCCATAGTGAAGACAGGCCCAATCCTCATGACGGTGGGTTGTGGCCATGCTCAGCTGCCCAGAGACCCATCTTACCCACAGGCGCCAGGAGCGACAGCGCTTTGCTGAGTACCAGGCAGAGCTGCAGGGCATCCAGCACCGGGTGCAGGCACGGCCCTTCCTGTTTCAGCAGGCCATGCAGGTGAGGCTGCAGCACTCCCCGAGACTCTCAGAATCACAGCCCGCGGTGGTGGCCTCAGCAGCTCAGTGCAGAGCAAGAGTCCTCTCTCTCTTCAGGCCAGTGCCCGGCTCACTGTGACCCGGCGCTTCTCCCAGGTGCTGTCAGCACTGGGAGTGGATGAAGACCAGCTTCTAGCCGAAGCAGGAAAAGGAGAGACAGAGGGCACCGCCAGGAAACCCAGGTGAGGTTGGCTGGCTGGCTGGCTCCGGACTGGCTCTGCTGAGCTGCCAAGGCAAGAGGCACAGATACCATCTTCTGGGTTCTGCATTTTCCTCTGTGTCACCAGGAAAGTGGAGCTGGGGTTATGATTCCCGAATCCCAGTGTGGAAACTGAAGACCGGAGGGGCCGGGCTTTTCTTAGAGAGTGAATAAGCAGCTGAGCCAGGCTGGGGGCTGTGGCTATCCGAGTGGCTGCACGAGTGGCTGGTGCCATGCTAGTCACCTCACGAACACTATCCCTTACACTGCAGAATGTCCCTGATAACAAAGCCCACTTTGCCAGAAGGAAAATAAAGCTCAAGGAAGGGAAGTCACTTGCCCAGGACCACACGGCAAGGCAGTGCAGGAAGTAGATTTGAGCATATAGGGTCAGGGGTTTTCTTAATTGTGGGTGAGGAGCTGCAAAGCCCACTGGTCTCCTCTGTTTTCAAGGAGCAGCAGATCAATGAGGGTGAGAATGGAGCCCTCTTCCCAAAGCTCTCCAAGGACTGAACCCATCAGCAGCCGCTCTGACAGGAGCTCTTGCCCCAGCCTGGACCCAGAGAATAGACAAGATGAAAATTAAAGGCATTGTGGCTATTACGGTGTGAGATTCCTGAGGTGTGGAGGAATGGCTGTTGGTTGGGATTAGTGAGTGCTAGCATACTTAGCTCTGTCCCCATTCCCCAGGAGCTCTGGCTTTCTGGCTGTCTCCCACCAAGCACACACAGCTTGGCTCTGCTCCTAAGGAACAGTGCATCTCTCTCTCTTTTTTTTTTTTTGAGACAGGGCCTGGCTTTGTAGTTCAGGCTGACCCCAAATTTACTATGTAGCCCAGGCCAGCATCAAACTCACAGCAATCCTCCTGCCTCTGCCTCCCAAGTGCTGGAATTACAGGTGTGAGCCACCATACTTGGCATTGTAGTATGTGGTTACCAGAGATTGAACTCAGGACCTTGTGCTTGCCAGGCAGATGCCAGAACCACTGAGCTAAATCCCCAGCCCAGTCCGTTTCTTTTTCGTTTGTATTATTTCTTCGAGACAGGGTCTCATTATGTAGCCTAAACTGACCTTGGATTTAAAGCGCTCCTCATGCCTCTAAAATGCTGGGATTACAGGGTGTGCACCACTACATCCAGTGAGAGGGACATTTTGAAAAGCAACAACCAAGATTTCTCTGTCCTCTCTCCAACATATATGCTGAGACCTAGAAACTCAAGAGTGAATATGACAAAGTGATCTCTGCCTTCAAAGGCGCCCAGTTCCGTGTGTGTGTGTGTGTGGGGGGGAATTTAAAGGGGTGTACAAAATACATCTTAACGTGCTGAGATGTGTCTCACAGAGAACCCACAGATGGAGCAGCTTTTGGGTGGGAATGTCAGATTTTGAAAGGGGTTTGTTAAATCCCAGTAATTTTAAATTAAAGCCCCTCTGTTGGGGGCGGCGGCGGCAAAGGGAGATTAGAGGGAAAAAAAGCACACATAAACGTGTCGAATTTTGCACTCAATTTCACAGTTCACAGACACACAGAAGCTCATCTGGATTCCCTTATCAGTTTACAGGTTAAAGAAACCCAATTCAGGGAATGGGGAAAGCAGCGTGCGTTTACAGTACTAGTTATCGGGGCACCTTCGAGGCTGAGCGTTACAGTACTAGTCTCAAGGTGGAGGAAAACGTGCCGCCTCATTCGGCCACCGATCAAGTCACAATCCGAAAAGGCCCACTACAAGGGTGCTCTTTGCAAAGAGGGGAGCCTCTTTGGATGTTCGTCACAGGATGAACAGGAGGGACTGAGCACCCTATGTAGTGCTGGGGAGAAGCACTGAGTTCCGAGGATGCTGACTTAGAAGTCCTCTAGGTCTTGCGATCTCAAATTCACTTTTCGCGTCTAAGGACTTCGCGGGAAACGTACAACTGGGCGCGGAAGACCTTAGGCTGGAGGAAAATGCCGCTCAGCCGCTGACGGCCGCGCTTGCGCAGTCGGGTTCCAATCCTGGCCTTCCCATGAGCTCTAGGGGCAGGATCTAACCACGGAAGTAGCCGCTCTTGGCTTCCGGCAACAGGATTGCGGCTGCCGAGTGACCCGGAACTGTTCCCATTTTGCGTCGTCGGGGCTCCGCGGTGGCCGGCTTCTGGTTCAGGTACCACAATGGGGTCGTCCAAGAAGCACCGTGGAGAGAAAGAGGTGGCCGGAACTACTGCGGCCGCCGGCACTGGAAGCTCGGCTGAACAGGCGCCACGGCATCGAGAGCACAAAAAACACAAACACCGGAGTGGCGGTGGGGGCAGCAGCGGCGGCGAACGACGAAAGAGGAGCCGGGAACGTGGGAGTGAGCGCGGGAGTGGGCGGCGCGGGGCAGAAGCCGAAGCCCGTAGCGGTGCGCACGGGCGGGAGCGCAGCCAAACCGAGCCCTCTGAGCGGCGAGTGAAGCGGGAAAAGCGCGACGATGGCTACGAGGCCGGTAGGGGTCATATCTTTTTTAGGGGCGGCGCGGGGGACTTGGGTCCGGGATGCTTGGCCCCGAGTGAGCGGCATGATCCTCGGTGCTTTCCAGGCGCAGGCTCCTCAGATTTTCTTCATCAGCACTTAAAAGGTCTTCCTCTGATTGTTTTGGGTTGAAAGTTGACTTCAGTTGTCTGGCATCATCAGGTTGTCAGTACGTGTTGGGTGAATAAATGCAGAAGTTGCCAGCGTGTGCAGAGGCAAGAAGACACCTGTCGTGGTGCCGCAAGCGTGTAATTCCAGCCCTCGGGGAGACCGAGGCAGGGAGATCGCAAATTCGATCAGCCTGTCAAGTTAGTGACTTGGCGAGGCCGTTCATCAAAATAAACATAAAAGGGGGCGAGAGGTGTGGCTATATGCAGGTTCAATCCTCAGTACCAAAAAAGTAAGATAAAGAGAAAACCCGGTATTGGGCAAGTCGTGTAGGGTTCATGGTAGAGAGGTAGGGTGGGTTCTGAACTCGAAGGATCCCTTACTATACTGTAGGCCTTGTTAAATTTGGTCAGGGTTTCGAGGGTGTTAGGGAGTTATGTATCCGAGTTGGGGAGCAAGTTGATCAGATATTTTGTAGAAATCACTGCATTTTAAGTATTTGATCAAAATAAATCACTGCATTGTAAGTATTTGATCAAAGGTAAGACTGGAAGCTGAGAATTCAGGAGTGTAAAGCAAGTAGATGAGGGTTGGTAATGGCTGGCACCAAGGCAGGAGCAGTGGGTTGGAGAGAAGTGGGCAAAATTAAGATGTGTTTCGGAGTAGGACCGAACAGAATTTAGTGTTTGGATCAGAACGGGAAGGAGAAGGTAAAAAAGTCTGACACGCTGTATTCTGGGGTGAACACTTAGATGAATGGTAGTGGCATCAATTGAAATTGAGGATTTTGGAAGAGTAGATTGGAAATAGGGGAAAGAAAACCGGTTCAGTTTTGGAGACCGTTGAGGTTGTGCATGGAGGAATTCAGGATTGGGGCTGGATAGAGTGATTTGGGGTTTATGGATATTTGAGTGGCCAGGGAAGCCCTCTTAGAGTAGAGTGAGAGACCAGGGCAAGAGATAAAACTTGGGAGATACCGATAGGTGAGTATTGGCAGATGTAGATGCTACAGAAAAAGAAGTAGAGTATCAAAAAGGAAAGGCTCAGGTTTGCTGGTCATGGGTCTGTAGTACAGAGTATTGCTAGGGCGACGAGGTGATCAGCAGTGTCACTCACTGTGAGAGATTAAGCAGACCAGGACTGAAAAGAACCGATTGGATTCGGAACGGAAGTGACATTATACAGGGTCTAGTCCACCTCGGGGACCTTGGGGATTAATGAAAAATGATTTTGGGACACAGGAAAAGATGTGCTCATTGGTAGATGCTGATGGAGAGAGCTCCATTGGATAGTGTCAGAGCTCCTCTGTGGTGTCTATGAAGTTATTTGCCTTGTGTGGGAGGTGGCTGGAGCAGACCCAGAATGCTTATTTGTCTGTGTCCCCAACGTCTAGCGCAATAAGTTTCTTCATGTTGCACAGAGGACACAATCTTGCAGGTGCAGTTCCTGTCCTGTCGGGAGGAAGATCTGAGATGACAGCTCTTGGGGAGTTTAGGGTAAATGATTCTTACTGGTAATTGAACAAGACTTTGTGAAGTTCCTGTAAGATTCTGTCAGCTGGAGCAAGGCCAGAGAAGGCAGCTTAGATTAAAAACAGTGTGTACAGAAGTGGACGGAGAGGGCTAAATGAGGAGTGCAGAGAGCTGAACCCTTGTGGGTCAGGAGAGGAAGGTTCCAAAAGAGCAGGACGGCGAGCCAAGGGTTCAGGTGGAGACAGTGCTGGGGAGCGTAACAGGGAAGAAGCTGCAGCTTTCTAGTGTAGCTGCAGACCCAGGTGCTAATGCTCATCTGTAGTTGGAGCTGGAGGTGCTGGGTTTGTGGCCCCGTGTTCAGCCTCTGAACTGCGCTATTTGTTGTTCCAGCTGCCGGCTCCAAAGCTAGTTCAGGAGATGCCTCGTCACTCAGCATCGAGGAGACCAAGTGAGTACCATCTCCCTGTGCTTCAGCTTTTTTCTTCTGAGAAGGTAGTTTGCAGGGCAGCCACCTGGGGAGCTTTCTTCCACTACAGCATGCCAGTTGGATTGAAAAGGGCCATAAGTCATTGTAGCTGCTTTTGAATCACAGAGGAGGAAACGTAAGAGTGATGCAGGAAAGCATTGGCTGGACAGGGATAAGCCAGGCCTAGCACCTATGTTCCTCGATCTGGGAGCTGGTTCCTATCTCTGTATCCTAGGCTCTCCAGGTCAGGCCTGGACTTAGGATCCTTGAGACTACTGCTTCCCACTATTTTCACTTCCTGTCCAGAAATGTACTCGACACCCTGTTTCTTCTGTAGTTCCTGACATTTGTATCTTTTGTCCTCAGTAAACTCCGGGCAAAGTTGGGGCTGAAACCCCTAGAAGTCACTGCTGTCAAGAAAGGTGAGCATGGGGCTGAGGATGGGAGTCACAGTGGCATTCGGGTGGGGCAGAGAGGCTATCTGAAGGGATCTTTGAAGAAAGTGGGGTGAGAGTCAGAGGCAGCACCATTCAGTGGTTGTATGTATGCATGCACCTGGTTGGCCTAGCGTCCTGGCTGGGAGGTGCAGTTACGTGGGCTGAGAGGTATGCATATTTGGTGCATCTGCCTGGGTTGGTTAGTTTGCTTAAAAGAAATAAATAATTTGAGGAACGTTGAAGGTCCTGTTGTGCTGCACGGGACACAGGAGTGTGGGGATGACATGGGGCTAGGGAGGTGAAGGACTCTTCCCCTCTCCTGGCCCCTTCTGGCGCCCTGAGCTGGAAGGGGGCAGAGTGAGTGGCTCCCTCCTCTCCCCCCAGCCATGGGCAGACATAGCCTCACGTCTGGGCCCCCCTTCCAGAGGCGGGCACCAAGGAGGAGCCCGTGGCCGCTGATGTCATCAACCCCATGGCCTTGCGGCAGCGAGAAGAGCTACGGGAGAAACTGGCAGCTGCCAAGGAAAAGCGCCTGTTGAACCAGAAGTTGGGGTGAGGGAATCCTGTCCGAGGTGGCCAGGGGTGAACCTGCTGTCCGTTCACTTCGTCAGTTGAGGTGGGAACCTGGTACTGAGCTCCCATCGGCATTCTCTCCCTCCTTCAGGAAGATAAAGACGCTGGGGGAGGATGACCCCTGGTTGGATGACACTGCAGCCTGGATCGAGAGGAGCCGGCAGCTGCAGAGAGAGAAGGACTTGGCAGAGAAGAGGGTGAGCACCTGGGCAGCCCAGGGTGGTGAAGAGTAGGGGATGGTGAGGCTGGGGCCTGAGCTTGAGGAGGTGACAGCCTGGGTGGGGGAGGCCCATACTCAGTGCTTTCACCTCTGCGTTGTGCATAGCTCACCTCCGGGGTCTGTCCTCTCTGCACTCACACTTGGCAGAATCCTTGGTATTTTCTGCTCATGCTAAATGGCCTGAGCTCACAGGTCAACCTTTCATGTCCCACAGGCTAAGCTGCTGGAGGAGATGGACCAAGAGTTTGGCGTCAGCACCCTGGTGGAGGAGGAGTTTGAACAGAGGCGGCAGGTGAGGCTATAGCAGCTGGGGATGGAGAGCTGAAGCAGGTACTGTGGCCTTCGTGTTGCCATCCCATTGTTGGGAGCTACCTGTGACATTTGACTCGGCTGGACCATTCCCATTAGGACCTGTACAGTGCCCGGGACCTGCAGGGCCTCACTGTGGAGCATGCCATCGAGTCCTTCCGAGAGGGCGAGACTTTGATCCTCACCCTGAAGGACAAAGGTGAGCAGCATGGGGTGTCAGGCGGGGGCCTGGCCATTGGCAAGTCAAGCACAGGTGGGCATGGCCGCTGCCTGCTCTGTTTCCAGGTGTGCTGCAGGAGGAGGAGGATGTGCTGGTGAATGTGAACCTGGTGGATAAGGAGCGTGCAGAGAAGAACGTGGAGTTGCGGAAGAAGAAGCCTGACTACCTGCCCTATGCTGAGGACGAGAGCGTAGATGACCTGGCACAGGTATGCTGGCTAGGTGGAGAGTGTAGGCACAGGGTGCCAGAAATGGTGGCTGCCGAAGGTCCCAACCCTGCCTCTTACCTTGCAGCAAAAGCCTCGCTCTATCCTGGCCAAGTATGACGAGGAGCTGGAGGGTGAGCGGCCACACTCCTTCCGGCTGGAGCAGGGCGGCACAGCTGATGGCCTGCGGGAACGCGAGCTGGAAGAGATCCGCACCAAGCTAAGGTTGCAGGCACAGTCTCTAAGCTCAGTGGGACCCCGGCTGGCTTCTGAGTATCTGACGCCTGAGGAGATGGTGAGCCCTGCCTGTGTTGTGTATGGGTGGCTGTTGTCCTGCCCCTGGGGAGACTACAGTTGTCCCCAGTGCCCAGGAGGAGGGTAACTGTTGACTGCCCAAGGACAGAGCAGGGAGGAGCTGGGTGTTGACAGGCAGAGACTATTGAGCCAGAAGAACCTGAGTTTGTGTCCCTGCTTTGCCACCCAGCCAGCTTATGTCTTGGGTGAGTCATTGAACAGAGCTTGGGGTGCCCATCCAGGATGGCAGTGACACAGCCACCTCCTGGAACTGCTGCACTGTGAGGAGTTGCAGGTGGAGAGTACGGGAGCAGGGGCAGTAGGGGCAGACAGCTGGTGCCACATGGCTGCACAGGCAAGAATCCTGGAGCCAGATTGCTGCGAGTCCAGCTCTCCTGCACAGGATCTGGGAGCCTCAGCGGGGTACTTGCTGGGCCTCAGTTCCCCCATCTCACAGTGGAGTGTTACCGCACCCATGTCATGTTACGTGTATTGGAAGTGCTGTCATGTATTGGATGGTGACAGTCAGACTCCAAAGAGCAGTCATTGTGAGCCAGCAATTTAGCTCAGTGGTTCCAGCACCCTCCTCACAGGTACAAGATCCTGAGTTTTATCCTAGCACCAGACACAAAACAAGAGCTGTTGAGGTTACTGGCATTATCATAAGTCACTTCTCCTTCACGTCTCTCTTTTTTACCCCCCCAGGTGACTTTTAAAAAGACCAAGCGGCGGGTGAAGAAAATCCGTAAGAAGGAAAAGGAGGTGGTCATGAGGGCAGATGATCTGCTGCCCCTTGGGGACCAGACTCAAGATGGGGACTTTGGTTCAAGGTGGGCTTAGACACTGGTGGGGTGTGAGGGCCAGGCTGGCCCAGCCCAGGCGCTGATGCTCACTGTGGGGCCTTCCTTCTAGGCTGCGGGGCCGGGGACGACGCCGAGTGCCAGAGACGGAGGAGGCTGCCCCAGAGGACATTGAGAAGGAGCCTGTCCCCCAGCCCCTGCCATCGGATGACACCCGAGTAGAAAACATGGACATCAGTGATGAGGGTGAGGGGCCGGCGGGCAGGGTTGGGGACAGAGCCCTGGGAGCCCAGGAGCTGGTGTGAGCAGTATCCTGTGTTCTTGCCAGAGGATGGGGGAGCTCTGCCGGTGGGATCCCCAGAGGCCCTGGAGGAGGACGAGGCGGAGCTGGAATTGCAGAAACAGCTGGAAAAGGGACGGCGGCTGCGGCAGCTGCAGCAACTGCAGCAGCTTCGGGACAGTGGCGAGAAGGTGAGGCTGACAGCAGTGACCAGTGTGGGTGTGGCTTCTGCCCCTGGGAGCATGGGAGTGCGTGCAGCTTCCCCTGGAAGCCTCGTTGCTGTTAAATGTCACGTGGTGATCAGGTCTCAGTTTAGCAGGCGGCTCCTGGCCTCTCCTTCCTGTGAGGCTGTGTGTGTTGGCTGCCTGCTGTGATGAGGCCCCGTTCTCAGGGC
Source organism: Petromus typicus (assembly GCA_004026965.1). Lineage (NCBI taxonomy): Eukaryota > Metazoa > Chordata > Mammalia > Rodentia > Petromuridae > Petromus > Petromus typicus. Next base: position 16,482 of record PVIR01012488.1, read on the forward strand.
GAGGGTGTCCTTGGGAAGCAGAAGACGGGGCTGACTCCAGTGTGGATGAGGGCAGGGAGTTTCTGAGAGTGACAGTTGCTGGGCTGCCAGTAAAACCAGATGGTGTGAGGCGGCTGTGTTCAGAGAGGGCTCTTGAGTGACCTTTGAGCAGAGATTCGGGGTGAAGGCACTGGGGGGTCTTCTGGAGAAACGGCCTGGGGCACTCAAGGTGAGATAGGCTGGAGTGGACAGTGAGGGCGAAGGTGAAAGCCAGTGACCCAAGGCCTCAGCCATTGCTCACCTCCATAGGGTGTTTACATGGCTGCACACAGGAGCAATGTGACTGGAACTGCCCTGGGAGCTTGCTGTCCTGCCCTGGGGGCCCCAGGGTTTAGGGAGCATTTTTTGTTTGTTTGGTTTTTTCAACAGGGTCTCACTATATAGTTTAGGCTAGCCTTGAACCTACAGCAATCCTCCTGCCTCTGCTAAGTGCTGGCATTACAGGTGTGTATCACTGCACCCAGCGGGCAGAGTTCTTTTATGTTCTTTGGTACTGAGCATCAAACTCAGGAGCTTGTGCCTGCCAGGCAGTCATGGAGCCACTGAACTAAAACCCAGCCCACAGGAGAGGCTTTTTTGAGAGTGAAGAGATACTGAGTAAATGGCTGGGCGTCTGCACAACAGGAGGGAAGGCAGGAGGTGTGTGGGTTGCTGGGCTCGGTGCTGACGGCTCAAGGCGCCTTGTTCATGAAGCAGGACAGCAAATGCCAGCTGGGAAGTCAGGAGTGTGGGCTGTCTGACTCCCTGGGCATTGGAGGGGCTTCCAGAAGAAGTAAGTCCTAGAAAGGGAAGTTTCTAGATGAGGATCAGGTGGCAGGAGAGGCCTTGGACATCCAGGCAAGAGGGTATTGGAGAAGGTTGGCACAGACCTGGTCAGGATGAGTTGTGTCGTAGTTTGGATGTTAATTCAAAGGGCAGTAGGGAGCCATTGATGGGTTGGAGCAGAAAATGACCCGCTGAGGGTGGTAGGGATTAGACATTGCACGGAGGTAGAGGAAGCCAGTCAGACCGTCTGGTAAGGGGTATGGGAATGTCTTACGTACAGAGCCCGGGAGGATCTGTGGATTCTCAGGGATCTGGGGCATCACCCCAGAAACTTCTGGGTCTGCCCACAGCTGCTCCTTCCCTCAGGTGGTGGAGATTGTGAAGAAGTTGGAGTCTCGCCAGCGGGGCTGGGAAGAGGAGGAGGATCCCGAGCGGAAGGGGGCCATCGTGTTCAACGCCACCTCGGAGTTCTGCCGCACCTTGGGGGAGATCCCCACCTACGGGCTAGCTGGCAACCGGGAGGAGCAAGAGGAGCTCATGGTGGGTCCTCAGTGACAAGCCCAGCCGCTGGAGGCAGCGGCCGGCACCACCGGGCTGATGGAGGCTTCCCACCCTAGGACTTTGAACGGGACGAGGAGCGCTCAGCCAATGGCGGCTCCGAGTCAGATGGGGAAGAGAACATCGGATGGAGCACTGTCAACCTGGATGAGGAGAAGCAGCAGCAGGACGTGAGGACATGCAGGGGCCCCGGGCTGCCGCTCAGCTCAGTCCTTAGCTAGTGGGGATGGAGGACCTGGGGGTGACTGGTGGGCCAGGAGTGGGAAGAGCCCCATGACCTGCTCACACCCCACCACGTGCTCTCCCCAGTTCTCTGCCTCCTCCACCACCATCCTGGATGAGGAGCCCATCGTGAACAGAGGGCTGGCTGCCGCCCTGCTCCTGTGTCAGAACAAAGGTACAGGCGGGCATGGGGCATGGGAGCGGGTCTGCGCAGCTCCCTTGTCCTTCTGCCCCTTCTTCCTCAGTCCTGATCCTGTGAGCTACTGTCCTGGGTCCCTGAGCCACCCTTCCTCTCCTGGCTAGTTCTGGGCAGTCACAGTAGTGTCTGTCCCTCTGCCATGCACTGAAGGGTCTGAGTTACTCCAGGTGCCGGCGAGCGGAGACAGACTGTGGTGCTGGGCTCCCAGCTGTGGGTGTCCTTGGCGGAGGGCTGACTTTTCCATTTCCTTGGTCCGTACAACAGTCTCACACTCTTACTCCCTGATAGGGATGTGAGGGTCTCAGCACTCACATGTGGCTGTCCTGTCTGCGGGTAGACAGTTTGGACCTCCACGCCCCTCTGTCCGCAGGTCTCCTGGAGACCACAGTTCAGAAGGTGGCCCGGGTGAAGGCCCCCAACAAGTCCCTGCCCTCAGCCGTGTACTGCATTGAGGACAAGATGTGAGTGTGGCAGTGGGGCTGATGCCAGCGCAGGGCTGCCAGGAGCACTTTAGGAGTTTGGTGGGTGACACCGACCTCCGTCTTGCTCCAGGGCCATCGACGATAAGTACAGCAGGCGGGAAGAGTACCGTGGCTTCACTCAGGACTTTAAGGAGAAGGATGGCTATAAGCCCGATGTCAAGATCGAGTACGTGGATGAAACAGGCCGGAAGCTCACACCCAAGGAGGTGAGTGGGCCCTTGGCAGACGAGGCCAGACCAGGGGCGGCAGGTCCAGGGGGCGGCAGAGCCTGTGGAGACAGTGTAGCGCTGCAGTGGTGCCTATGTGCCTGATGAGGTGGCAGAATCTCTGTGCCTCAGTTTCCATCTCTAGTTCAACAAGCTCCTTGCATGCTGGCAGGAGAGTCAGACGGGCGCCTTTATGTCTCTGCCCACTTACTGTAGCAGAAACCCCTTGTGCTTAGGGTACCCTCCTTGTTGGCAGGATCCAGAACAGACCTCCCACCCCCATAGACGCTTTTGTCCACCCCAGCCTTCACACGGCCGGGGTCATTCCGGATGCCCTGTTCCCCTGTTGCAGCACATCAGTGTGATTGTCTTATTACAGCATCCTTTCCAATCCCCTCCCCTCCTAGCTGAGCCCCTGCGCTCAGTTGGTTGAATTAGCACTCCTACCCTCCCCGTGTGTCCCCCCTCCCTTCCTGGGAGTCCCCGCAGCTCCTGATTCTTGCCCTGTGTCACCAGGCATTCCGACAGCTGTCCCACCGCTTCCATGGAAAGGGTTCAGGCAAGATGAAGACAGAGCGGCGGATGAAGAAGCTGGACGAGGAGGCGGTGGGTGCTCAGTGGCCACGGCTCTCTGCATTGGCAGGGGCGGGGGTGGTGACCGCTGGGCTGCTCTTGCCCCCCCACTGACTGGCCCCGACCCACAGCTCCTGAAGAAGATGAGCTCCAGCGATACACCCCTGGGCACGGTGGCTTTGCTCCAGGAGAAGCAGAAGGCCCAGAAGACACCATACATCGTGCTCAGTGGCAGTGGCAAGAGCATGAATGCGTGAGTGGGGGTCTTGGGACAGGTGGGCGGGGCCTCTGTGCCTGAGCGGGGCCTTACTCCTCTCTTCTCCCCGCAGGAACACCATCACCAAGTGAACCGGCCGACCTTTGATCCCCCTCCACCTTCATGTTAAATAAACCTCCCTCCTTATTTTTTCCTTCCTGGTCATGGTACAGACTCCATCGCAGGACTCAGAGGAGGGAAGACGCTCCCTCAGGCCAGCTGGTCCTCATGCTCAGTCAGCTAGTCCTCGGGCCTGTTACTGAGCTCAGCTCTGCTTTGTACAGTCCACACCCTGCTTCACAGAATGCTGAGGATTCAGTGCGCTCCTCTGTTCGGTCAGTCGTTCACCTGGAGTTCAGACCTGAGCAAGATGGGACAAATTCCTGAGCCCTGGCTCTGTCTGGCCTCTACCTCGTCAGCCCTGGCCGTCAGGTGCGCGAGTGCCTGAGCAGAGACGAAGGAGAAGAGCAGAGAGAAGTAGTTCGCTGCCTCCTCTCCCCTAGCACAGTAGTGCAGGGGCTGCTGTGTAGGTGGCTGTCCTCACTTCCCACGCCAGCATCCGGATGTGTACTGTGAGGTGTCATTGAAGACTTGGTTCCCTAGGTGTCTCAGGCTACACAGGACACTGCCCTGTAATCTCCCTAGTTAGTTCACAGATGACTCGGGGATGCCCACCGTTTCGTGACAGGGATGATCCTGTGGAGGGGTAAGGTGCCACCTCCTCTCTGGCTGCCCTGGAGCCTCGGGCTGCCTTCAACACGGACTGGGCTGGGCATCCTGACACAGCTATACAGGCAGGAAGGGATCCCGCTGAGGACTGTGGGACACAGCTTTATTAGGTAATTACCTGGGGAGTGGGAAGATAGGACCCTGCCCCTACGTATGTGCCCCTAGTTATATTCCAGATAGGCCACAAATTTTAAGATGAAAAAAGTTTAAGAAATGATTTTTTTGGGGTAATATTGGGAATTGAACCTTTGCCCTAAGGTGTGTCTCAGTCTTTATCGTTTTATTTTTTTAAAATTAATTTAAAAATTTTGTATGTTTGCAGTAGAGAGTGATTATATTCATTGTGGGGGGATTGGTACAAGTACATCATACATCTCTGTTCTTTTTTCCTCTTCTCCTCCCCACTTTTTTGTGGTGGTACTGGGGATTAAACCCAGGGCCTCTGCACTGAGTTGTATCTCCAGCCCTTGTGTTATTTTTTGAGACAGAGTCTTACTAAATTGCACAGGCTGGGCTGTAACTTAAGATCCCTTTGTTTCAGCTTCTCAGAGTGCTGGGATTATAGGTATGTGCTATCATGATTGGCTGAAAATAGTACTTCTTAAAAATAAACTTGGAGTGAGACAAATGTAATCAAATGACAAAACCTAAATGCCTTAAAATAAACAATTGGTGTTGGATGGCATAATTACTGTGTGGCAAAGACTGCAGCAAAGTCCGCTTACTGGTTTCTTTGCTCTTGGCATTCTTGTTTTCTTTCTTTTTTCTGGTATTGAGGATTGAACTCAGGAGCTTGCGCTTACCAAGCAGGTGTGGCACCAATGAGCTGCATCCCCAGCTCTGTGTCCTCTTTTCAAGTCTGACCCCAATTTACTTTTGCTTTGGTTGGTTGCTCAGGAAGGGCGGGTGCATGCAGGGTAAACATGAGCCTAGGACTGGGGAAACTTATTTTTCTCAAAAGCCTTGTGAGGTGCTCTTGGTGCCTAGATAGACGATCTGGCCTTATTGTTGGAGCTCATGCCTCAACTGCATGAAACAGCCCATTCGGTTGTTGCTAGTCAAAATCAGCAGATGTTTTGAGCCAAAGTGGTCTCAAAATGAGATTGATCAGTCTGGCCCAGGTGGATTCCTCACTTTCTGGCTTGGTCTCTGGGCAGACTAAACAGAAGGAAATAGAGGGGTCCTGGAGACCTCCGGGAGCCTTCTGCTTAGTGCTGTCAGCTTGCAGTCTTTACATCCTGTAGTGCTTGGTCCCAGCCCGAGGACTGGTTCTGAGGTTCTCTAGCCTGTCCTGGGTGTGCACTGCCCAGAGGTTGAGGGGCTGTGGGCCACCAAGTCCTTTGGGGGACTGAGCCTATAGGGCAAGTATGAGCCAAGGGGGACAAGTTGCAGTTTTGTTCCCCAGCAGTTGGGCAAGGCTATAGGACCCTCCTGACTCTCGAGGTCCTGGGCACGGTGATGCTCAGGTTAGCAGCATATCAGGGGAGGCATAGGCCCTTTGCTCTTGGCCTCCGAGAACCATACATTTCAGCCCCTTGAGTGGGTCTGCTGGGGCTGGTGCAGCCTGTACTTTTAACTAGCTGGGGCTGGTTCTTGGCCCCGGGGTCCTGCTCTCTGGCCTATGCCTACACCCTTCCCTGGTTTCCTCAATCTTCCTTTAAGCCCAGCTTGGGACTCTTGCTTATTGGTTTTTGTATGTCCCTTTTGGTCACCTGTTAAGAGATATAAGAGGTAGGGCTGGGGATTTAGCTCAGTGGTTCCAGCGCCTGTCTTGCAGGCGCAAGGGCCCGGGTTCGATCCCCGATCCCCGGTAACCACATATAATACTGGATGTGAAGATTCACGCCCAGCAGCAATCAGTACCACATACCACAGTGCCGGGCGTGGTGGCTCATGCCTGTAATCCCAGCACTCAGGAGGCAGAGGCAGGAGGATTGCTGTGATGTGAGTTTGAGGCTGAGCTCAGAGCCAGCCTGAACTACAAAGTGAGACCCTGTCTCAAAAAAAATAAAGGTACAAGAGGCCAGCAGTGGTGGCACATATCTGTAATCCCAGCTCTGTGGGACACCAAGGCAGGAGGATCGCATAAACCCAGCCTGGGCAATTCGTTGGCTTCACGGCGTGTTGAGGGAGATGGATAGGGTTGTAGTTAGGTGTGAAGGTCTTGGGTTCAGTCCCCAGTACTGAGGGAAAAATCCTTCAAACCTGTACTGGGCATTTTGTCCTGTAGAAGTTTGTTCTGTCAGTGATAAAGCTTCGTGCTCCCTTGGTCCAGATGGAGCAGGTGTCCTGGTGAGCAGGCTCGCTGGGAACACACCCTCACTCGAGGTCTCCCCTCCAGGCAGCCTGAGCCCAGCCCTGGCTCAGCCGCTTCCCCGGCGCTGAACTGTCCTCAAGGCCAAGAGCCTTGGAGCTTTCATGCCACTCCCATTGCTCTGCACTGCGTAGGTGCTCAGCAGCCACACTCCTGCCCTCCCTCCGACGGGCCTTTCCCTCCTCCAGGGCACAAGCACAGTGGCCCTTCTATGCCAGTATGTGCCCTATCTTGAGGGAGGAGTCGGCCCCTCAGTGGAGTTTTGTCATGTCTGGTCACCAAAGGGGAACCCAGAAAGTGCAAGACCAGCTCAGGCTTCCACGCCAGAGCCCTCTGCAAGGCAGGTGTGGGCAGAGACGGTAAATCGACAAATGCCAGACTGGGTAGGTGTTGATAGCTGGGGACTCAGATGCGAGAGAAATACATTTGGGGGTGTCAGACATGAGGGGAGGCAATGTGAAAAGTTCACAGCCTCCAGAAGGGGGTCCGTTGAAACTGATGACCCCTCCAAAGATAGCAGTTATAGCCAGGTATGGAAGTACCTATCTGAGACCCTATTGGGAGGCTGAGACGGGGATTAGAAGTTCAAGCCCGGTCTGGGAGGTTTAGTAAGACCGTCTCAAAATAAAAAATAGAACAAGGGCTGGGGGTGTAGCTCAGTGAAAATGCTCTGGGTTTAATCCCCAGTGTCGTGCATGCACTCGACATAAAGATGGTAGTTCTCAGGTCACGCTGTTCTGTCTGAAGCCCCCTGTATCCTTGGAGGGTAACATGCTGTTGTCCAAGCATGGTTTGTGTTGGGGACACATCACATGCCATGAGTTCTCTAAACAGCAACTTGAGTGCATTCAAATTAAGATTGATTCTCCACAACCTTCCAAATGCTCCCGGCCCACATCCTCCGGCTTGTAAATGCCAAGAGAGGACCCAGGCATTCCTCTTAATACCTCAGCAAATGAATTGCTTTCTGGGTCACGGAACTTGTCACTGTACGATGTCCTGGTCCCCAGTTTGTTCTCTGGTCCTAGCCACAGTGTACCTTGTCTGCTCAGTGGCTCTGCCCTGTGACTTTTCCCAGCAAACTTGAGCCAGGCTGGGCCTGGAATGTCACCAGACATTGATTAAAGTGTCCAGTTTGTTGTCCAAAATATAGAAGGAAATAGGCTCTGGCTTTGAGCCAAATCCCTTAAACCAGCCCACACACCCTGTCTTCACCCCTTACAGGTGATATGGTTGGCAGGACGCCCCTTTTCTTCCCAGCAGCACTCTAGGCAGTCTCCCCTCATCAATGCTGGGGTCTGATGCCCTGCCCCACAGGGCTTTTTGGAAACCTACCCGGCTGGTCTCAGAAAGGCTTGGGGACTCTCCAGTTGGAACTTCTCTGCCACAGCATTCCAAACAACTCTAGATGAGTGTTCAGTGCAGTGAAATGCCAGTGCTCTGGTCCACCAGAGTCCCAGCTCTGCTGGGGACATTTGGGCCCTCTGTTAATTATCCTGAGGTTGCTGTTGCCTTACTCTATGATCTGGGTGGAAGTGACTTGCTGGATGTATTATGACCCCTGCTGGAAGCCCGAATACACAGCTGGGAGGGCTGGTACCTCAGCGCCTGGGGCAAATCCATAGAACTGCATCTACGCTGCAGCCAGGAGTGAAATGGGGTGCTGCTGTCACACCGGAGCTAGGACAGAGGGACACCCAGTGTGCAAAGTGCCAAGCACCAGGTCTGGAAGTTACAAAGGTGCTTGGCGACTGGTGGTGAACTAGCACAGCTTAGATAAGGTGGGTATTTCAGCATCAGAACCTGTCACAGTCACTAAGATTGGAGAAATTTCTCTGATCTGTTTCCTGATTAGAAGTAGTAGCCAGTGTGTTAAATACTGATGTAAAAATAAGTGAAAAAGAACTGGAGAACCAGAGTCAGCATCATGCAATGACATTTTTATAATTCAAATAAGTTGAAGAGGGTTGATGGCTTGAGTCTTGAATGTCCCCAGCTGGTGGCACTAGTGGGAGGTGGGGCCTAGTGCAAGGCAGTGGAGGCGCTGGGGTATACCTGAAGCGGGTACTGGAGTATTGGCCTCCTCTATTTCCTGGCTGCCAAGAGCTGAGCAGCTTCCTTCACCTTGTGCTCCTGCTCTGAGGTTCTGTAAATTCTGAGCCAAAGGAAACCTTTCCTTCCATAGGTTATCTCAGGTATCTCAGTGACAGGAAGCTAAACATCACAGGGGTTTAAAAGAAACTAACACAAGCTGGGTGTATCGCACTGGGTGTAAATACCTGTATCAGAGAACCGGGGAAGGGTCAGGCAAGAGGACCCCAAGTTCAAGTCCCACCTGAAGAACTTATTTCAAATTTTAAGAAGGGCTAGGGATGAAGTTCAGTGCAAAGCAGTTCTGGGTTTTATCCCCAGGATAACACACACACACACACACACACACACACACACACACACACATACACGGATTAAAACAAAAATATGAGTCAAGAAGAGAAGGAAGGGTTGAAAGGAGGGAGAAAGAATTGTTGCCATTATTGGCATGTGGTACCAGCCTTGGACATCGCTTCTACTTTAATCTCCAGTGTCACCAGGCAGGCATGCAAATTAGATCTTCCCTATGGACTTTTGGACTCCTTTCCAGTCTGTCCCCAGTGTCACATGACATGACACAACCTATAGTGCCTTCCTGATACAGTGCTTCCCCCTGAGGAGACTCTCCATGTAGATTTTTTTTTTTTTTTTTTTTGAGACAGGGTCTCACTTTGTAATTTAGGCTGACCCTGAGCTCATTATGTAGCCCAGGTAAGTGTGAAACTCACAGCAATCCTCCTGCCTCTGCCTCCCAAGTGCTGGGATTACAGGTGTGAGCCACCACACCCGGCACTGTGGGGGGTAGTACTGACTGCTGGGATTACAGGTGTGTCACCATGCCTAGCATTGTGATATGTAGTACTAGGAATCGAACTCCAGGACCTTTTCCTTGCTAGGCAGATGCCAGAACCACTGAACTAAATCCTCAGCCCTCTCCATGTAGTTTTTTTTATTTTTATTTTTATTTTATTTATTTATTTATTTTTTTTTTTAGGTTTTTTTGAGACAGGGTCTCGCTTTGTGGTTCAGGCTGGCCCTCAGCTCAGCCTCAAACTCACATCACAGCAATCCTCCTGCCTCTGCCTCCCGAGTGCTGGGATTACAGGCGTGAGCCACCACGCCCAGCACTGTGGTATGTGGTACCGGTTGCCGCTGGGGTGAGTCTCCACACCCAGTATTGTTATGTGGTTACCGGGGAATCGAACCCGGGCCCTTGCGCTTGCAAGACAGGCACCGGAACCACTGAGCTAACTCCCCGGCCCCGCTCTCCATGTAGTTTTACACACTCCTCAGATACAGGTTAAGGTAGCCAGGCATGGTGGTGGACGCCTGTAATCCCAGCACTAGGGAGGCTGAGGCAGGAGGGTCACTGCAAGTTTGAGACCACCCTGGGCTACATAGTCACTTCAAGGCCAGCCTAGACTACACAGTCAAAAAACAAAACATGTCAAAAAGTCGTGTCAAAAAAAAACCCAGAAAAGGTACAGGTTAAGTACAGATAGCTAGGCTTTGATAAAGACAAAATCCAGGGAAGATCCTGTGATCCAAGTAATTGTACTGAGGGACACTGAGGCAACACTAAGGATACAGCGCTGAATATATGCCTCCATCCACACAGAAAGGCGCTGCTGATGCTCATTCTGTTCCACACTCACAGGCCTTGAGCTTTGAAACTTGCTTCCTCTGCTGCCAAAAAGTACACCCTTTGTAGATGAATCCCACACATGTCCCCAGTCTTCTAAAAGACACGTTGCCATGGATACCCCTTCACATACTCCCCCTCCCCGTGACACACTCCATTGTTTTTGCATATTCTGAAGGAGTTCTGGATGTCTTTTTTTATAAGAGTTGCATTATCATTGGTGCTTCAAATGTCTTGATTGGATTCAAAATATTTGTCATATCTTCTTGCTAAGACAAAAATACTAGGTAGCCAAAGTTAAAGGAAAAAAAGTTTATTGTAGCTCATAATTTGTAGAAGTTTCAGTTCAGTTGGCTGGCTTAAAGCAGGGTGACATGGCAGAGGGGCATCACAGAGATGAAACAGTTCGTGGCAGGCAGGAGATAGCAGAGGAGCAAGCAGCAGCAGAAGCACCAGGAAACAGTGAGGCAGAAGCCTTTCCCTTTTATTTCCTCCAGAGTACCCACCTTTTAGGTGGTGCCACCCACACCCAGGGTGGGCCATCCTATCATTCACACCCAGAACTATGCTTAACCAATCAGTGGACAAATTTAGTCATCATGCACTTTCCCCCAGCAATGCACAATGTAAACACATCATACACTCTAGATCCAGTCATCTCTGAAAAGTGCCACCAGGCATGCAGCTTTGACAGTGCGTCTAGAAACAAGTCTTCAGACAGGGTCTCGATATGTAGTTCAGGCTGGCCTCAAATTCAAACTCAGCAATCCTTCAGCCTCTCCCTCCTCTAAACGCTGAGATCCCTGCACGAGTGACCACACTCAGTGAAACATTTACTTTTGGGGCTGTGGATTTAACTCAGAGGCGCTGTGCCTCCCTTGCAAGTGCAAGGTTCTGGGTTCAATCCATGGTACCTAAACATTTACTTTCCATGGTCATTTTGACCCTGGGGATTAGCCAGAAGTCACCCAGTGCCAGACCCAGTGAATAGGATGAAGATACACTGTAGGGCCGGGGATTTAGCCCAGTGGTTCCGGCGCCTGTCTTGCAAGTGCGAGGACCCGGGTTCCATCCCCCGGTTAACCCCATACGATACTGGGTGTGGAGATTCAGGCCCAGCAGCAACCAGTACCCACATACCACAGTGCCGGGCGTGGTGGCTCACGCCTGTAATCCCAGCACTCGGGAGGCAGAGGCAGGAGGATTGCTGTGATGTGAGTTGGAGGCTGAGCTCAGGACCAGCCTAAACCATAAAGCGAGACCCTGTCTCAAAAACAAAACAAAAAAACAAACAAAAAGAAGATACACTGTAGTGCTTTGGGAATGTGCCTTTCTGTTGGATGGTGCTCATCAGCAGCATTCACCATATATTTCATCGTAGCACACAAAGACAGGGGAGGTCTTTCTGAACTGCTTCAGAAACAGGCAAGACCAATGGGACTGTTCAAAATGACTGGATGTTTTCTGAGGGGAGATGAATGCCAATTGTTTTTTCCTGGGATGAACCCTTAAAAATTTAAATATTGACCAATTTTTAATCATACTTTGTATATATCTATAATCAAAACCCTAAATTAAATAATCAAACCAGTAACAAATGTTGGCAAGGATGTGGAGCGATTAGAACCTGTGCATCGATAGCTGTAATGTAAAATGACGCAGACTAAGGGACCCCAAAACTATTGACAAGAGGAAGGGGGAGTGACTCTGGCCAAAGCACAGAACCAAGGCCACGGGGTCTCCCAGGCATGGACTGCACCTTCAACTCAACCACCCACAACAGCTTCAAGACCCATCTGACTAAAAGTAGACACTCGCTTGTACAGGTGGACAATGACCTCTAAGTGCACCTGAATTGTGTTGGGGCAGCAGCACCACCTTGTACCAACTGGCGCAGATTCTGGGTGGCACCATCCATGGCACAACATGGATCAGCCCTGAGGACATGAAGTGAAATAAGCCAGCCACAAAAAGACAAATATTCTGTGATGCCACTTATGTACACTAGAGGAACAGCAGAATGGTGAGGGCGTGTGGCAGTGGTGATGACCCACGGCACCCATGCTGCAGTCAGCTGTTACTGCTGAAAGCTCTAACAGTTCACCATCAGTGAAGTAGGAGAAACTGAAAAAGTGAACAGCTGGGGTTAACAGGTGTGAACAGATTCTGGAGTTTGACTACCAAAATGCAAAGGTAAATCTGGGTGTGGTAGTACACGTCTTTAGTCCCAGCACTTGGGAGGCTGAGGCAGGAGGATCACCACGGGTTTAAGGCCAGCCTGGGCTATGCAGTGAGTCAAAGGCCACCCTGAACTTCTTAGTGAGATCCTGACTTAAAGCGCATGCCTGTAATCTCGACACTTATAGGCAGAGGAAGGAAGACCATTAATTTGAGGCTACATAGTGAGTTCACAGTAGCTTGAACTAATTGAGATCCTGTCTCAAAAGGAAGGAAGGAAAGAAATATAACTGCCACTAGAGCAGGAAACCTGGGTAACACCACTAAACACTGAATTAAAAACCAACTCACCCGCCAAAAAAATGTCAGGCACAGTTGCTTCTATAGCAAAATTCACGAAAAGCTTTAGAAATGAAAATTTAAAATTTTTTTTTTAAAGGTTTTTTGAGACAAGGTCTTGCTGTGTAGTTCAGGCTGGCCCTGAGTCAGCCTCAAACTCATCACAGCAATCCTCCTGCCTCTGCCTCCCGAGTGCTGGGATTACAGGTGTGAGCCACCACGCCCGGCACTGTGGTATGTGGTGCTGATTGCTGCTGGGTGTGAGTCTCCACGCCCAGTATAGGTATGTGGTTACCAGGGATCGAACCCCGGTCCTTGCGCTTGCAAGACAGGCGCCGGAACCATTGAGCTAAATCCCAGGCCCGAAATTTTAAAATTTTTTTAAAAAGTTTTTGAGTCTTGCTTTGTAGTTCAGGCTGGTCCTGAAATCAGCCTCAAACTCGCAACAGTCCTCCTGCCTCTGCCTCCTGATTCCTAGGATTACAGGTGTGAGCCACCATGCCTGGCTGAAAATTTCAATTTTAATAAACTCTTGTAATGATAATCTCAGCTGATTTTATGAGGTTGGTGTAACCTTGATACAAAACCAAAACGTGGGCAATATAAAAAAGGAAAACCTGAAACCATCTTGTTTATGAACCCGGGTGCCAAAATCCTCCCAAGTATCAGTAAACCAGCACTTGAAAGGCTGAGGCAGAATCGCTGGAGTTGAGGCCAGCGTGGGCTACATGGTGAGTTCAGGGCCAGCCTGAACTGCATAGGGAAACCCTGTCTCAAAAAACAAGAATAAAAAACCAAACAAACAAAAAATAGAAATCACAGCAATCTTTCCATTTCAACCTGACAGTCCTCTTCCATGCCTGGCAATGAGCTTACTCAAAAAAAAAGGTAAAATTGACCCAGGAACATTAAGTATCATAAATAAATAAAGAATATACAGCAAAATTAGGCAGGGTTTGTATCAGAATGTAAGATTGGCTCAAAATTAGGAAATCTACTCATATAATTAAATTCAGTAACAAAATCATTTGATAATCTCAATTGATGTCAAAATTTATCACTATTTAATAAAGAAAGGAAAAAACCCTTAATAAACTATAATGAAAATCTTCAGCTCAGTGGAGGTTACCTACTGGAACCATAAAGCAAGTATACTATTTCAAGCTGGGCATGATGGCACATGAGTGTAACCTTAGCATTCAGGGAGGCAGAGGCAGGGAGATCACAAGTTTGAGTGCAGCCTGGGCAACTCAGTGGCTTAGCAAAAAAAATACTGACTCAAAATGAAAAATAGGGATGTTGCTCAGTATGAAGGCCCTAGATTCAATCCCCAGTACCATCACCAAAAAAAACCCTGTTTCATGATGGAACCAATCCCAGCAATCAAGGGTACCTGTCCTTCAACATTAGAGGTCCTGGCCTCTCTGAGTCACGAGAAAAAGAAACGAGTATAAAGGACATGATAAAGCCAGGATGTATCTCAGTGGTCCCAAGCCTGCAAGTTCGAGTTCGATCCCTACTATAGGAGGGAGGACAAGATAAAGAATGCCAATAGTACCATATGATTAGACTGTAAACACCAAGAAAATCAACTGAAGAATCTCCAACTTATCGGAGTTCAAGTCAGTTGATGACAGGAACAACACAAGCACTTTACACCAGTGATAGAAGTGGTTTCTGGAGATTACACTCATAACAAGCAATAAGGAATTTGTAACAAGGAATTTTACGGAATTCCTAGGACTAAATAAAAAATGTGCAAGTCCCACATGAAGATATCCTCCCCACTCCCTGGCTCTCCGACACAACCACCTCAATCCTGAGCAGCATTTAAAACTGTCAAGACACCACTTGTCCCCAAATCAAACTGCCAAGGAGAATTCCCGCTGAGAACAGATATGTTTATTGTAAAGTTGTTATGTAAGAAAAAATAAAGGAATGAGGGGATGGGCTGGCCAGCATAGTATGTCCTGCGGGCTTGAGAATTAACATGACATTAAAATTCCAAAGCCAGGTCCATTTAAAAAGGTACTTTCAATGAGAAAATGAACCATTCCGTAAAAGATATAAGGACAAGTGGCTCTAACAGAAAAAAATGCCTTTTATTTTCTATAAAAACTTCAGATGAGGGCTGGGGATTTAGCTCAGTGGTTCCAGCGCCTGTCATGCAAGTAAGTGCAAGGGCCCAGGTTCAATCCACCGATAACCACATACCATACTGGGTGTGGAGACTCAGCCCAGAAGCAATCAGTACCACATACCACAGAGCCAGGTGTGGTGGCTCATGCCTGGAATCCCAGCACTCGGGAGGCAGAGGCAGGAGGATTGCTGTGATGTGAGTTTGAGGCTGAGCTCAGAGCCAACCTGAACTACAAAGCTAGACCCTGTCTCAAAAAAAAAAAAAAAAAAAAAACCTTCAGATGAGCTAAAGACAGACTCACAGAAATGTATTTTAAACTCATCTGCTTTATTTTCTACATACATATATTTTATACACAAATACACACACACGTACCTAAAGCCACACTAAGCAAACATAAAACGCTTCAGGGGCAGATATATGAAGCTAGAGCGAGAGAGGATGTGGGGACCTTACAGGATTTTCTGATTACTACAGAATGGATGACTCTGCAGCAGCTTTGATGCTAACACCAATCGTGACCAAAAAGCTTCAAACCACGCAAGCGAAGGAAACCACACCCCAAATCACAGCGAAGTCCTTAAGAAAGTAAGAATGGCTCCGACATGCAAGTTTCACTGGCTTAAAATGAGCGGAGAGACATGACGGGAACACATCTGCAGAGGCACAGGGAGGGGGGAATTTCCCCGCGGCTCCTGTTTCTTGGCTGAAGCATAAGCTGTACCTAAGCAGCCACCACAGGAAGGGGGCTGACATCCTAGACCCGTGGAATCCAGTGTCCACCTGAAGGCTGGGATGAAGAATTCCTGTACAGATGGTGGCTGCTGTCTCACCTCCTAGTCGTGCCTTGGGTTCAGGCACAGGAGTGAATGACCAGCTTTGCCCAGGATGAGGACTGTACAAGACTGAAAAGAACACAGGGAGACAAGGAGCTATAGTGCAGCCCCTGGGGACGATGTGGGACCAGGAAAGATGGGAGGGCAGAAGGTTAACGGTGAGAATGTCAGGTGTGGAGTCTAAGGATAAAGAATTCTTTTTTTTAGGTATTCTGAGACAGGGTTTTGCTTTGTGGTTCAGGCTGGCCTTGAGCTCAGCCTCAAACCCACATCACAGCAATCCTCCTGCCTCTGCCTGCCTCCTGAGTGCTGGGATTACAGGCGTGAGCCACCACGCCCAGCACTGTGGTATGTGGTACTGGTTGCTGCTGGGCATGAGTCTCCACACCCAGTATTGTATGTGATTACGGGGATCGAACCCAGGTCCTTCTTGCAAGACAGGTGCCAGAACCACTGAGCTAAATCCCCAGCCCAGGATAAATAATTCTTAAACCAGGTGTACAGGTACACGCCTGGAATCCCAGCTTCTCAGAAAGCTGAGGCAGGAGCTTCACAGAGTAGAGGCCAGCCTGGGAACCTCAACAAGACACATACATGTACCTAAAGGCACACGTCTCTAAAACCGAATAATTTCTGCAGAGAGGGTAAGTGGGTAAGAAAGCCAAGAGGTGGCAAATGTAAGTCGTTATCCAAATTCAAAAGGTGCTATAATTCTAGCAATGTCAGGGATCCACAGAGTGAGCATGGGCATAGCTAGCAGGCTGGAATAGAAGGCAAACACACATATCCTGGCGAACTCAGGGGACCAGAGTTGTCAGCTCTGTTATGAGATGTAAAAACCTACTCAGGAAGGCTGGGGATGTGGCTCAGTCATACTGCATCTGCCTGGCAAGCAGAAGGTCCTGAGTTTGATCCCTGGTACTGATTAAAAAACAAAAACAAAAACAAAAACCTCCTCCCAGGAGGGATGAACACTGAGCCAGGTGGTAAACTCACCAATGACAGATCAGTGACCAGGTCAATGCCAGCAAAGACGAGGACAGTACACACCTAGAGACAAAAGCTTCCATGAAATAAGACGACATGATTTTCAGGGCTGGTAAGTGCTTGGGAGGTTGAGGCAGGAAGACATCTTGATTCAGACATCTGAGACCAGCCTGGGCAAAAATGGGACCCATCTCCAAAACAAAAGCAAACAACAATAGTGGAAAGAAAGCACAGAGGGCAGTGGGGAGTGATGACTGGAATAGCTACAAAAAGACCACCAAGTTTACCTACTTTGTGCTCAGGCATGGAAAGGGTGAAAAAGCAGCCTCTATTTACTTTTTACTTTTTTGGGGGGGGGGGGTTTCCATCGTGCCAGGGTTTTGCTATGTACCTCAGGCTGGCCTCAAACTCTTGGTGATCATCTTGCCTCAGCCTCCTGAGTGCTAAGATTACAGGTGTGTACCACTTTACCCAGCAGTAGCTTCTACTTGAAAGGTTATGGGACAGTCAATGTTCTCAGGAAGTAATCCAGTTCCAAATAGAATCAGGAGATGGTACAGGTATAAGGTCTGCAGACTACAAAGCACACATTCTGGAGATAAAACATAGTTGAGGGTAAAAGAGAGACACGGTCCAGCCAGTGGACACAGGGCAGCAGCTGGGCACGCCTGGTAAGGAAGACTAGAAAGGCTGGGGAAGTGGCTCATGAGGCACCATGGGATTTGTCCTGAGCAGCTCTTAAGAGACAGGTAGGTAGTAGGTCCTCGGCTGTATCCCTGAATGCTTGAATTAAGCAGGCAACCAAGTGTGGTGGTTCCTAGTTGTTAAATACAGGTAAGCAGATTAGCATAGGGCCTGGCACTAACTGCCCAATGAGACAGCAAGCATGTGGGCCAATGCCAATCACTTGCCCATCCTAATTTCCTTCCCATCCTGCCCACAGGCCCCCAAGGAGCAGGTTTTTACTTCACAAGTCTCCCAGAGAGCCACTCACACACCATTTCAAGTCACCACCCACCAGGGGTTTAATTCACCTAAGTCAGAAAGACAGTTCAGAGAGGGGCCCCGCCTTGTTCCCAACCAGGGGTGAAGATCTGCAGGGCAACCTGGGAATGTCCAATCCCAAGGGAGCCTGAGACTAGTTCCTGAGCAAGTGGAGAAGAGGGTCCCGGGTCTCAAGCTGTCTCTTCCTCTTCGCTTTCCTCCTCACTCTCATAATATTGTCTTCGGTTGGTGTTAACAAAGAGGTCAGAATCATCTTCAGAGCCAGACTCTTCTCCTGATGATCGTGGCTCAGCTGGGAGTTCTGGCTGAGTCTGTCTGCATGGGAGAGGAGAACAGAGAGTTAGCCTGATACCTCCTGAGATCTGAAAATCTGATGTGCACCTCAGAAGTCTGAGAAAAGGACAGCCATGTTTCCACAGGACAGCCATGTTTCCACACAGTCAGGGACCTATGGGTCAGAAAAGCAATAGCCTTGTAAGATGAAAAGGAGGAACACACAGAGTAAATAGTGAGAAAACTTAGCCTAAGAAAATAACCAAGAGCTGGGCATGGTGGCACACGCCTATAATCCCGGTGCTTGAGAGGCTGAGACAGGAGGACTGCTGTGAGTACCAGGCCATCCTGGGCTACACAATGAGTTCAAAGCCAAACTGAATTACATAGTGAGACTGTCTCAAAAAACAAAGAAAATAGGACTGGGGATTTAGCTCAGTGGTTCTGGCGCCAGTCTTGCAAGCGCAAGGGCCCAGTTTGATCCCCTGCTAACCATATACAATGCTGGGCGTGGAGACTCAGCCCAGAAGCAATCAGTACCACATACCACAGTGCCGGGCATGGTGGACCACACCTATAATCCCAGCACTCGGGAGGCAGAGGCAGGAGGATTGCTGTAAGTTAAGAGGCTGAGCTCAGGGCCAGGCTCAACTACAAAGTAAGACCCTGTTTCAAACCGCACCCCCAAAACAAATAAACCTAAGACTGTGCTCTACCCTCAAAATTTGCCATAGCCTTTGGATCAGTTAGAAATCATAACAATTCTCTAATACTAACCAAGGCAATGGGCCTATGTTCCATAAGCAATGTTTCAATTATTAGCTCCTTTACTCCTCCCAAAGTTCCCATGTTACAGGTGAGGAAAACAAGCCCTAAGCTACTAAACAACTTGCTTAAAATCACTTGGCTGAAAGGGGCAAAGCCAGGATTTTAACTGAGGACATCTTCCAAGCCATACTCATAACCACTACCATTGAGTGAGGATCAGTCATGAGGTATCCACAAAGGAAGAGTCGATTTTCCCCTTGAGGCAATAAAACTGGACCCCTATTTTTAGTCTCTCCTGACCTGGGGCTTGCTTCTCACCTGTTTCTGTTATTGTTGTCCTTCTCAGCCACATCAGAGAAAGCCTCAGGCCTGTATGAAGACAAGAGACAGGTCAGAATCAACACAGAACCTCTCAGCAAAACAAATGTTTCCAGGTGTCCCTACCTGGGATACCATGATCTTCCCTCCCCTAATTCCCCAGCTAAGAAGTCAGTTCCTGAGAAGCCAGACTCAAAGATGAAGGGAACCACCTTACCAGAACCCCTCCTTCTGCAGAGAGCGCACATGGTCCTTGCAAAGCACAAAGGAGATCTCAGCCTTCACCTTTTCTCCTTCTTCAATGGGGTCAACAATGAGGAAGTCCCCTGCAGGTAAGAGAAGGCAAAGCCAGTCCTGCTTGTGAGGCGAACAGCTACAGCAACAGGAAATGATTTTGTCTCCCAGGGAGCTGCTTCTCACCTCTCTTGATCCAGATGTTTTTGCGGTATTTGGAAGGCATGCTCACTAGGAAGCGCTGCCCTTGGGCTGTCTCCACCTCATGCAGATTATTCCCTGGGGTTCTGAGTACCTGGTCCAGGACAGAAAACTCAGTCAGCCTCACCAATTAGATCTTTCACCCTGAGCTGCACGGCATCCTAACCCCCACACTTAGATCTGTGCCCAGGGACACTCACCCTCACGATCTGCTGCCGGTCAGAGGGTACCATGTGCTCCCCTAGCACCTCCTTCACCACATGCTTCCTCTTGGTGACCTGTGACATGCTGGGTCCAGCCGCAGGGTGGTTAAAGACACAGAAATTGTCAGTCCTTCCTCCTGAGTTTCTTGGATGGTAGTCTCAGAAGCCAGGACTATTTTGAAGACAGAAAGAAATATCCTAATTAAAAAATATGAACTCTTAAGATCTTGTTGCCTGGATTCAGAACCTGCCTTGGTTATTTATTTCTTTTTTGTAGTATTGAGAACTGAACTCCCTTAGAGTTGAGCAACATCCTCAGCCTTTTTTTTAGCTTCTTGAGACAGGGTCTCCCTTTGTAGTTCAGGCTGACCCCAAACGCATTATTGTACCCCAGGCCAGCCTCAAACTCACAGAAACCTTCCTGCCTCTACTTCCCAGAGTGCTGGGATTACAGGCGTGAGCCACCACACCGAGCACTGTGGTATCCACGGCCAGCACTGTTGTAGTTACCAGGGCTGGAACCTGGGACCTTGCTGGAACCTGGAACCTTGGGTTTGCAAAATAGGCACCAGAACCACAGAGCTAAATGCTCAGCTCATTCTAAATCCTTTAACTTCTCTGGGCTCCAGAAAAAACAATACCTAACTCAGCAGTACTATTAAATAATGAAAAATAAAAAATCAACCCATTATGTAATGAATGTGTCAGATAAGATTAACAGGAGATGTCACACCTACTAGTGACCATCAAACTATTCTTGTGCCACAGACTCATTCTAGCTGCCTCTGAGTTTTAAAATTGTACCTTTCCAACAGGTTTGTACACATCAAATCTAGCAAAGTCACATAACCCTCAATCTTTTTTTTTTTTTTTTAGTTTTTTGATACAGGGTCTCGCTTTGTAGATGAGGCTGGTTCTAAACTCAGCAATCCTCCTGCCTCTGCCTCTCGAGGGGTAGGATTACAGGCCTGAGCCACCCCCGCTGGCATTGTGGTGTGGGGTTACTAGTGATCGAACCTGCGATCTTGCGCTTGCAAGGCAGGCGCCGGAACCACTGAGCTAAAGCCCGGGCCCCAACTGTCACTCTTTTTTTTTTTTTTTTTTTTAAGGTTTTTTGAGACAGGGTCTCGCTCTGTGGTTCAGGCTGGCCCTGAGCTCAGCCTCAAACTCACATCACAATCCTCCTGCCTCTGCCTCCCGAGTGCTGGGATTACAGGCATGAGCCACCACGCCCGGCACTGTGGTATGTGGTACTGGTTGCTGTTGGGTGTGGGTCTCCACACCCAGTATTGTTATGTGGTTACCGGGGAATTGAACCCGGGCCCTTACGCTTGTGAGACAGGCGCCGGAACCACTGAGCTAACTCCCCGGCCCCCCAACTGTCACTCTTTATCACGCTACAAATACTAATTTTTTTTGGGAGGGGCTGCCCAAGGATTTAGCTCAGTGGTTCCGGCGCCTGTCTTGGAAGCACAGGGACCCGGGTTCGATCCCCGGTTAACCACATACAATACTGGGCGTGGAGACTCACGCCCAGCACCAACCAGTACCACATACCACAGTGCCAGGAGTGGTGGCTCACGCCTGTCATCCCAGCACTCGGGAGGCAGAGGCAGGAGGATTGCTGTGATGTGAGTTTGAGGCTGAGCTCAGGGCCAGCCTGAACTACAGAGCGAAACCCTGTCTCAAAAAACCTAAAAAAAAAAAAAGACTAATTCTGCGACTACACGACAGTTCAAACTACAAAAGACTTAAAAATCGGGGTATGTGGACTGAGTTTAGGGCATGTACCATTATATGGGTCCTCCGAAGATGAGAGTCAGGACTGCCGCGACGAAACGTTTCAGAAGAAAACTCTGACAAATCATTTCTAGCTGCTGTCCCGTGTCTCTCTCCCTCTATTCCAGAGGAAGATCCTAGGAGAAAGAACCCCCACTTACTCTCTGGCTCTTGGCTCCCACAGGCGCTTTCTGAACAATCTCCTTTTCTAGGCTGGAAGCTGAGAGAGGTACTCGTCCGCAACTCACTGGTGGTCACAACTTCAGCGTCAGTTTGGTTTGGATTCCTGGCGTCTGGCGTTGTCGCTGGCCGTATTCTGAGGAGACTGGTCCGAATTGGAGCCTCCGACACTTGTACTTCTGGCGCACTCTCGGAAGCTTTCCGGCCGCACTTCCCTTCTGGTGTCCGTCCCTCTAACTCTTCCCACTGCCAGATCGATCAAGTCTATTTTCTTGAGTTCCGGGCGCCGGTCGACAAAGAAAGGAAGTATTCTCGGAGGCTTCGCTTCTTCGTACTGTAAATGCTGCCGAAAAGGAGAGAATACAGAAGACAGAGCAGTTTTCCGACGAGTACTGGACAGGAGCCGCAGCTGGAGAACCCAACAATATCCAGGGCGCCTCAACTCTATGGCCCTCAATGGCTAGAGGTACTCAATTTGAATTTTTAAGGCGGGTTATGCGGCGACCCGGAAGCGGAAGTTGGGGAAAGTTCTAGTGACTTGAGGCCTCAGCAGGAGCGGCCGGGTTGCTGGAAGAACCGTTAGTGGAGCTAAAGCTGCAGGTAAGTGTGAGCCGGGGAGCCAGGACCTGGCTAGCAACGGGTGGAGGCGCGGAAAGAAGGCGAAGAAAGAAATCCTATCGCTTTCGCAGACTAGAAGAAGCGCCCTTGCCAGTGCCGTCCTGCTGCAAAGAGGGGAGGAACGGCGCGTGGGAGCCAAGGCGCGTGGAGGGGGCGGGGCGACGTGTGTTGAAGGCGGGGCTATGTGTGTAGGAATGAGGCGTGGACCTTTTGGGGCTGCCGAGGGCTGTGCGCTGCTCCCTTGGCCGGTGTGTGGCACTAGTCGTCCGTGCTTCGCTCCTTGAATAGTCTGCGGGGAGAATTGGGGTCGCGACCTTTGGTTGACTTTTCACACCCCGTGGCTGTTCTTTTCTGGATGATGTCAGTGGATTTTTTTTTTTTTCCCCCTTTAGCCGGTGTCACGGAGTGACAGCCACTGGGCAAACCCTGCCTATTGACTTTGGGAATCTTCCCACTACTATGCGTGAGCCATCTGTTAGAGCAGGATAGTATTTCCACTGGGAGCAGTACCGAAACCACTAGGAAAATGGAAGAGATTTCTTTTCCCAGTAGTGAGGAAGGCTTTTCCAGACCCTTGTTTTCTCATCTGTGAAATGAGAATAGAGTAGACTTCTTGTAGTGGTTGGCTATCTTCCTCTTCAGAGGAGATTCTTCTTAGGAATTTCTTGTTTTCAGTCCTAACTTGCTTTGTCTTGGGATTCCCAGGTTTAAGCCTGATCAAGATGACAACGTCCCAAAAGCACCGAGACTTCGTGGCAGAGCCCATGGGGGAAAAGCCAGTGGGGAGCCTGGCTGGTATTGGTGAAGTCCTGGGCAAGAAGTTGGAGGAAAGAGGCTTTGACAAGGTGTGGGGTGGCTGCATATACTGGGGAAACTACAGTATTTCACGGGAGATTGAGAGTGAGAAAAATGTGTGTGTGGGAGGTTTGACAGTAGTAGATAATCAGAGGTGACTCTGGCCAGTAGGTGGTGATGAGGTGGGGCAAAATCTGCCCCTAACAGATAAAAACTGGAATTTTGTGTTTATAATGCTACAAAAGTATTGGCTCTTCGATCCTATACTAACCTGGCCCAAACCTTATCTTCCAAGATCTGGCACATTTTCAGGGAGGTGTGACTGAACATGGCAGGATATTTAGCAGCAGTACCTTTCCTTTACCTGTTTTGCAGGCCTATGTGGTTCTTGGCCAATTTCTGGTGCTAAAGAAAGATGAAGACCTCTTCCGGGAATGGCTGAAGGACACGTGTGGTGCCAACGCCAAGCAGTCCCGGGACTGCTTTGGGTGCCTCCGAGAGTGGTGTGATGCCTTCTTGTGATGCTGTGTGGGGAGCCCTTAATCCCCAGCCCCAGAGTCCGAGTGTCTAGAGTTCACAGCTGAGTGGGGGCACCTCACTCTCTACATGGAAATGATTGCTGTTGTTGTACTCACCTCTTATGTATTCCAGGGTCTTTTGGGAGTTCTCTCCCCACCATTTCAACATTTTTGGAAATCTCATTCTTGCATGCATCTCCCTACCTTCTCCTTCCCTTGCCAGTTCCTTGGTGACAATTACCAGCTTTCTTATGTGGATTTGCAGCCCCTTCCCTCACATCCACCCTCCTCTTTGGTGTGTAGGATGCCATTTGGCTCCCATTTTTTGGCAGAACAGTCACTGTTTTTAGATCAATAAAGTCAGCGGCCTTCATGACTAGATGTTGTGTTTTGAAAAGTGCGCTGGGAGTTGTCTCTTCTCCAGGGACTGACCATGTCTGCTCTACTCCTTATCAGTGCAGACTGAAACTGGCAGCTTCCCAGTCCCAGAGGGTAGCCGCCCTGGCCTTGTGGGCCTTGGGCAGGTGCCTTGGAGTCACCCAGTCCCTGAATAATGTGGGAGAGTGTGGGTTGATCTCTTCCCGGAGCCAGGTAGCCTGTGGTGTTGCAGATGTCAGTCAAGTCAACAGCTGGGCAAGGCAGCACCTGGTGGAAAAATCAGTGGGAGGTACCAGGAAAGGGTGGATTGAATGTGGCTAAGAGTTTACCTGCCGGTCATCACATCATCTGCTTTCCTGCCGTCTGGGAGCTGTGATGGAGCCCAGCTAATTTAGGAAGGGGCAAACAGTATGGGCATTACAGGTAGAAGAGTTTGAGAGAGTTACACTTGAATGCAGTACATTTTGTTACTGTTTTTTCTTGAACAGTTTAGTACAAACCAGTCCTGAAATTAAAATCTTAACAGATTTTTTTCCTGCTATAATAGTAAGGCATTGTTTGTTTTGTTTTTTGTTTTTTTTTTTCAAGGTGAAGAAACTTGGGACTCAGGCTAATTTGCTTATTGACATGTTGAGAAGTAGCAAAACTACAGTTTGAAAACCCCTATATCTAGAGGACTGTTTCTTGGTCCTGTTGCAGCCTCTCTGAGCCTCAGTTTCCCCTGTTGGAAAATGAGGCTGCTGTAGGGAACACATAAAATACTATATACCTTCCACCTATACTTGAAGTGCATCTCTTCAACAGCATTATTGAGCAGTGGCTTACTTAAGAGTATAAGCAAAACAAAATTTTCAACATAATGATTACTTCCTAGGGAGGCAAGAGTGATATTAAGTCAAGTGTAAGAATTAGGATAATATAAGAAGTATTTAGCACTGGGTGTGGTGGCTCACACCTGTAATCCCAGCACTCAGGAGAGAGACAGGAGGATTGCTGTGAGGCTAACCTGGGCTAGTTTAGGGCCAGCCTGAACTACAAAGTCAGACTCTGTCTCAGAAAACCAAGAAAGTATTTAGTGACTTTACAGTAGAAAGAATGAAGCGTAAGTTGGCAAATTTCACTCATTATGTTAGAAATTTTATCTAAAACCACAAAGTGAAGAGATAAACCCATATTGGAAAAGGATAGTTGTGCATTATTAACAAAGGGTTGCACCCAAAGCACATGAACTGCAATCAAGAAAAAGGTAGACAACACAATAGTAGAAATGGTTAAAAAAAAAATTACCTGAAAAGAGTGGGGATATGAAAAGACTAAATTTTATCAGTAGCTAGAGAAAAATACCATCAACACCTATCCAATTAACAAAAAATGTTAGAGTCAAACAATAGCAAGTGTTTGGCAAATGTAGCAACAGGAACTGCTCTCCAGTTGGTGGGAGTGTAAATTGCTTTGAGCACTGTAAAAACAGTTGGGTGTTATTTTGCAAAACCGACACACCTTATGAGCCAGTCTTTCCATTCTGTGCCTAGCGACTCCTAAATACCTGTGGCAGGACCTATACAAATGTGCCCAGCTGCACTGTCTAAAAGCTTGGGCTGGGCACAGCTCTCATGGTTCATAGGTACTATAGTAGATGAAGTAATTAAAAATGCAGCAGTCAAATGACAGAACAAATCAATACTGAGTAATGAAGCAAAACAGGATCCAGTGCTCATTAAAAGCTTATAGTTGATAAGAGGGCAGGGGGTTTTAGCTCAGTGGTTCCTATGGCTGCCTCACAAGTGCAAGGTCCTGAGTTTGATGTCCAGTACAAAAAAAAAAAAGTCAACAAGCCCATCATGGGCCTGGGAGGGTGCAGCAGGACTACCATGAATGTGAGGCCAGCCTAAACTACATAGTGAAATTCTTGCTCCAAAAACAAGCCAGATAGGCCCTGGGGAGGGAGGTAGCTTGGTGGTAGGGCATGTGCTTTTCCTGCAGACCTCTGGGTTCAATCGCCAGCATCAAAAATGCATCATAAGGGCCGGGGATTTAGCTCAGTGGTTCCAGCACCTGTCTTGCAAGCACAAGGACCCAGGTTCGATTCCCGATTAACCACATACAATACTGGGTGTGGAGACTCACGCCCAGCAGCAACTAGTACCACATACTACAGTGCCGGGCGTGGTGGCTCACGCCTGTAATCCCAGCGCTCGAGAGGCAGAGGCAGGAGGATTGTGATGTGAGTTGGAGGCTGAGCTCAGGGCTAGTCTGAACTACAAAGCGAGACCCTGTCTCAAAAAAACTGAAAAAAAAAAAAAAAGACATAAGGAAAAAAGTGTCAATAGTGATTATCTTTGGGGAAGAGAGTAGAATGGAAGAGTTTGGAAATGACTTTTCCTTTTTTTTCTCTCTCTCTTTCTAATTCTAGAATTTGAAGCTAGGGTACTCTTTTACTGAGCTACATCCCCAGGTGTTCTAAATTTTATTTTGAAATAGGGCCTTGATAAATCACCAAGGCTGACCAAACTTGCAGTCTGGCCTCAGATTCTAGTAGTTGTGATTACAGGAATGTACCAGCACAACTAGCAATTCTTGGCCTGTGGAGAGGTAATAACAGGCACTAATTTTTGTCACGTTGAATTGAACAGAGGGCTGAACATGTAGCTCACACACTGAGCACTTGCCTAGCATGTGTGAGACCCTGGGCCCAACTCCCATACTGCAAAAAAAAAGGAAGTCAAACATGTTTGTACTGTGCTCCTGTGTATTAGCTACCTTTCAGAATAATAGGATA
The DNA here is from genome assembly GCA_004026965.1 of Petromus typicus. NCBI lineage: Eukaryota > Metazoa > Chordata > Mammalia > Rodentia > Petromuridae > Petromus > Petromus typicus. The sequence continues at coordinate 43,087 of PVIR01012488.1, forward strand.
AAAGGAAAACTGAAAATAGGACTTGAAGATGGGGCAATCATAAAGTAAACTGGACACTGTATTGTTACTAGGGATGAGTGCACAGTCCAGGCTGGGTCTGGGTAGTGTTAGTGGCCCAGGATGGAAGGGGCACTAGCTGACCACAGCAGGTGGCCTTGGCCAGCTACTACAGAGGCAGTTGCAGCTTCCTCTCCTCAGGTGACAGATACATCCTCCAGGGATCCAGGGGTCCAGGCAAGAAGGATGACACATCACTGGGAAAAGACCAGTCAATATTTTGATACAGGACTTTTTTTCTTTTTGAGATAGGATTTTACTGTGTAGCCCAGGCTGGTCTCAGACTGGCAGTGATCCACCTGCCTCAGCCTGCCAAAAACTGGGATTACTGGCAAGTACAAGGTACCAAGTTCAATCCCAGTACCACACATCACAGTGTTGGGCATGGGGCTCATGCCTGTAATCCTAGCACTCAGGAGACAGAGGCAGGAGGATTACTGTGTTCGAGTCACCAGACCCTGGCCTGGGCTACATAGTGAGTTCAGGGCCAGCCTGAACTACAAAGCAAGACCTTATCTCAAAAAAAAAAAAAAAAAAAGACAGGACTCAACCACAAAATACCTAACTTTTTTTTAAAAAGGGATCTTACCTAGTATCCCCAAACTAATTCATCAGCTTCCCTTGAGTCCTGGCCATATAGAATTGGAAGTGAGACAATGGGGACATGATAACTTCCTTGGTCTGCTCTGGTTGCATGTTCAGGACAAACCCAGGCCTCGTATAAAAGGCAAGGGATGTACTGCTGAGCTACCCCTCAGCTCCCAGCTCAGCAAGGTGGTCCTTGGTGGGTCTCAGTGTCCCGCAGGAACCAGGCCTCTGCCCCTACTGGGCTCCCTGCACTTGCCTTAGTGCAGTTGAAGAGGCGAGGTTGGAGGGAGCAGAGGGTTTAGCATGCCTCTCTCTTTTGTTTTGAGAGAGTGTCTCCCTTTGTAGTTCAGGATAGTCCTGAACTACAGGACTATAGTCCCTCAGTCTCAAATTCAGCAACCCTCCTGCCTCTGCCCGCAGAGTGCTGGGATTACAGGCATGAGCCACCACGCCCAACACTGTGGTATGTGGTTCTGATTGCTGGTGGGTGTGAGTCACCATGCCCGGCATTGTTGTATGTAGTTACCAGGATTGGGATGAACTAGGGACCTTGGGTTTACAAGGCAGGCACGGGAACCACTGAGCTAAATCCCCAACCAAGCTCCCCTCTCTTGCCTGCTATTGCCATCAGCTGGTGGCTGGTGTCACGTACTACCTTACTAAGGGCTTCTAGAGAGGCCAGAAGTCCTGGGTCACTAGAGACCACGTGGACCTTACCACCTGCTCCTTGGCCCCTGTCAGAGCCTGAGGCCCTCAGCTTGGCCACCCTGAGCTGGTCTGGCTGGCCAGGCAGAGGCCTGGCTAAACCTGCCCAGCCTTGGTGACTCAACCTTCAGGCCAGTGTGGGGTGCAGGGAGGCGAGGCTGGGGCTTCCCCAGGGCTGGGAGTTGGTTGGAAAGATGTGGGAACTAGATGTAGCCCCAGCCATCTGAATCCACGTCCATGTCACTCGGGCCGAGGAAGGCCCACCTCTGTCCCAGAGCGTGGTGGCAGGCAGAAGCGTGGGTGCCGGGAGGAGGCTGGGCCAGGCTCA
>PVIR01012489.1:0-44528 GCA_004026965.1 Petromus typicus
GCCTCAAAAGCTGGACAGCAGACTGTTTTTAAAAATATCTTGTCAAGAGTCAATACACTGCATCAAGAAGTTATAAGCAAAAATGATAAAACTTATTCAGAAGAGAATATGAGAGGCTGGCATATTTGTATAGTCAACAGAAAAAAAAGGGTGGTGGAATAAGATTAAATAATAGTGAGCATGAGTAATACTCTGTGAAGAAGGAAAACTGTTACCAATGGGATTATTTACTGTTCCAGACAAAAGTAATTTGTAATCAATCAATCTTACACAAGTTAATGTCTAACTTTAAAGTCAGCCCTTAACAATAGCAAACAGTAAATTAACATTATTACTTCCTTAGAGTCTAAGGTTTAGACCACTATATAAATCTGAGGCAGTCTTATTAGACAATGCTCCTTTTTTACTACAAAGACATGCAGTGGGTTTTTTTGTGCCTCATTTCCAAGATTTGGAGATTTTTTTTTCTGAACAACCAAGTATTATATAGCAGACATTACATTTTTAAAAGGAAAGATGAGGTTTTATACCTGAAAATTTTCCCTTAATAACTCCAGGCAAAGCAAAGAATGCTCAAGGACAGGTAACTGTGGACTGACACCCTACAACTCAGGTACAAAACCTTATTAAATTTGCAAACTCCAAAAATATTCTACTGATCATACCACTCATTATATTCGCTTTCTCTACTGTGTCTGGTTAAATGCAGAATGTCTCATTATTAAAGCTTGTTGTTGGATATCAGAAGGCGGAACTGGCAAAGCAGTCTCTTATTCAAATGTCTTTACCAGATATTTCAGGCCTTCGCTCCCCTGTGTACTTCGGAAATTTTCAGCAGATTTGCTTTCTTGCATAACTTCTACCTAAGGGACAAGCTGCTTACTCTATCAATATTTAAGGAATTTGAGACAAGACGGAGAATGAAAGAAATGTCAAGGCAAAGTAAGACCAAAGCCATTTAAATCCTTATTACAATATCCTTAGGTAGAAGAGGTGATTTGGGGATTTGTGTAAAAAAAAGGGATTTTTTTCTCTCTGCCCTCCTTGTTATTCCAGAGCCTTCTGCACATTCAGTCAAACTCTTTCACACCTCAAAGGGAGGGCAGATGCAACTGAGAAAAAGAGATCAACGCTCAGCCTTGACTTGCAAAATACTTTGTTGAAAGTACCCAGTAGAAAAGATAGTCTTGGAGCTCAGGGCAGAATTACTGCGACATTTTGTTTGTTTGTTTGTTTGTTTGTATTGCAAAAAGATGGACTTTTTGTAAAAAGAGTCAAAGTTTGGTGGGCTCTTAATTCATTCATCCATTTATTGGTTCATTCCTTCACTTAATCTACAACTACTTATTAAGAACCTATAATGTGAGCACAGGGTACGTAGTAGCAAGCACAGGAACTGTTCTCAAAGAGTTGAAGCTCTGATGGGTGGAACTGCATGCTTACAACGTAAATACACTAAGGGCCAGCTGGTAGCAAATATGCTGAGGAGAAAAAGCCAAGAAGGAGACAAATGCAGTCAGAAATGGTAATTTACACACGAGTATAAAGGAAGGACTGTCACTGTGACACATGGTGGTTAGCTAAACCCCAGGCAGTGAGGGAGAGCTGTACAGGTGCCTGAATTCTAAACAGACCAGACTCTGTACAAAGGCCCGAGGCCTGAGCTGGCTAGAGCAGAGTCACAGAAAAGAAAGGAACATGATCCCAAGCCTGATAGGTCAATGTCAGATTTCATATTTCACTAATAGTGCAGGGAAAACCAGTGGAGAGTTTTGTGGACGAGAGATGTGCTACCCTACAATTTGCCATTCATATGGACTGCTGTGCCTGCCTCTGAGTGGAGACTGAGAACCAGGAAGAGGAGAGACCAGTGAGGAGATGACTGAAACAAGACAGGAGAAGCATGAGAGTGGTTCTGACCATGGCAGTAGCCTCGGTTGTATTTGGAATAGTGAATCAGGACATCTGACACTAAAGGAGATGAGATCATGGCCAATGGTGGGAAGGAGCACTGGGAGAGTGTGGAGTTGAGTGGATTATCCAAGAAGTGCTCAACACACTCCTTGCCATGATTCAGGCTGAGCTCTGAAGATCTAAGAAGAGTACGGAGGCCCTTGAGTAAGCTGGAGAGGATTCTAGGGCACTATGTTACTGACCTGCATGGACAATTATGAGCCTCATGGTAAAGTGCTGCATCCTGTGACATTAGGAGGATAAAGGAACAACAGCTGGCTGACAGACTCTAGCAAAGGAATTAGAGCAACCCTTGTCAGAGAAACTGAAGATTTCCCAGAACCCTGAGAAGGAAGATAAGAGGAAAGCAAGCTAGAAAACCAGGCAGGCATGTGGCTCGGATCAGGACACTCTGGGTGCAAAGACCTGTTTACTGGTGTCCAGGATATGGCCCAGAGATACACGTGCAGCACACATACAAGGACTGGGTTCCAATTCTCAAGACTGGGTGGTATGAAATAGACCACTGCGGATATCAGCAAAGATGGACCGCCAACAGAGGTAGAATCACCTCTTCCAAAAAAAAAAAAAAAAAAAAAAAAGAACGTATCTGAACAGCTCTGTGATGTCCAGTCTTCAGCAATAAAATGACATTGGAAAACAACGACTGCAGACAAATCTCTTTTTATCAGGAGTTAAGAAGGTGAAGTGATTTGAAGCCTAGAATCTGGAATGAGGTGAGGGGATCCAAGTATTCAGTGTTATTTGTCCTGACAGAGTTTCTTTCCCTCGCCTGATCTAGTTTTGTTGTATTTCGAGTCTTTAGAGTAAAAAGAGAGGTCACTTAATTTGTCTCAGACATCTTTCTGCCTATATGATTGAGACTGATGCTAATAGCTTCCAGTTTGGTCTGTGGTAAGAACAGTCCAGTCTTAGTTTCTTTCCTTCATCCAGCCTACCCACTCATCCTATGCCCAGGTCTTACTTAGGTCCTCCATCTGTAAAGTGAAAAGCCTTGCAGAAACCCTGTCCTCTCTTTCCCTCTAATCTTTTTTTTTAGGTTTTTTTGAGATAGGGTCTCGCTTTCTGGTTTAGGCTGGCCCTGAGCTCAGCCTCAAACTCACATCACAATCCTCCTGCCTCTGCCTCGCGAGTGCTGGGATTACAGGCATGAGCCACCACACCCGGCACTGTGGTATGTGGTACTGGTTGCTGCTGGGTGTGAGTCTCCACACCCAGTGTGGTATGTGGTTACCGGGGAATCGAACCCAGGTCCTTGCACTTGCAAGACAGGCGCCAGAACCACTGAGCTAACTCCCTGGCCCTCTTTCCCTCTAATCTTGATGGCCATTGTAATTCCACTTAAGCCTTTTCAGCCCCACCAGCCTTTTCACTGTAGCCTGAGTATTTGGCTCAGCTCTTTGCTCACGTCAGGAACTAAATGATTCTCACAAGTTACTAGTACATGGGAAGATAGCCTGCATTTGGACACCCTTCGTGGGGCCTTTCTCAAGATAAAGAGGTCGACTGGCCTTGGCCTTTGAAAGAAGGTTAAACTGGAAGCCATGACCAGTTTGTTTCATAACTCATTTACTTCAGAGCCTCACTTAGCTATTCTCTAGTTTAGTCCTCAGAAAATAAAGATGCATATTTGAACTCTTCATTCTTCTATTCTCTTCAAGCTTAGCAGATCTAAGGCATTAAAACTAGACCGTGGACATGTTCATGGTTGGTAGTGAATGTAGCCTCGATCTTTAAATCTGTGTAGAAGTCTCTAAGCAGTCATCCAAAAGGCCTGCTAGAAGTACTCAGCCCCAGAAGTGGTTAAGTGGAGCACAGGATGGAGAAAAAACTGCATCAGTGGTCTGCTGGTGCTGGTGCATGATTTTCTGTACTTACTGATTTCCACATAAGCCCTGTCTCCCCAAATGAGGTAGAGTGCTCTGACTCACAAGGTATGTCTTCTAATTCTAGGGAGGAAGGAATGTGTACAGAAAATGGGGAGGATCAGTGGAACTGAGAAAGGTTAAACCTCCTGAAGAGACAGATAGGGTTGGTGTTTGGTTAGGGGAAGAGAAACTGTGATGAATAGACCCATCAAAGCAAGTGAGAGAAAGGGCCAGGAGGGCAAGTTTCATGTCCAGAATAGCAAGTTGTCAAGGTATTGATTTGGCAAGAGCTAGAGGTTCTTATCAGGGCAGAACCTTAAGATGCTGGTTCCATTTTTGGAGGGATAAAATCTCAGATGGAGAAGTCTATATCCACCAAGTCTATTATTCATGAAAATGTACCAAGGTGCAAGAAATTATTTGCTAGCTGTGTGGTGTAGAGAGCAGTGGAACATGAGTGACTGGGACCTGAACCTCTCTCAACCTTAGGCCTTCAAGCAGAAGGAAGTAGTTTTTCTTGAAGACAGATGCATAAATGATTTCTGACAAATCCGACAGCATTCGACTTCTGTGGGTTTTTGATTTGGAATGAATTGTTACCTACACTACCTAATTTCTTTGTATTGCTAGAAAAAAAACCATCCTGCTGGAAAGGAAAATCAACACAAGTTTGTAAACTTTTCTGAATTCTCTGCAGTTCCTAGTGACAGAACCACACCAATTTTGGTTAAGGACAAATGAATTACATTTGAAGACATTTCATTCACAAGTGTTTTCTGACTAAATGAACTCATTTATAAAAGCAACCACAATATGGGAGGCAGGTTAGGATTTTTAAAGTATTTTTTCATGGTTTCAGAATTTTCATGCAATGATCCTTAGCTCTTCACAAACTGATTTTTTGAATTAATCACTAGGGTGTCTAGACTGTGCCATAATTTATGCATGAGTTGAAAATTTGCATCTTAAATTTTAGATTGAGTATAACAGTAAGACAGGAAGAGCGAAGGACTTGGGCACAGAGAATCAAAATTGAAATCCCCACCCTACCAATGCCCTAGGGAAATTTAAAGGTGTCTCTCAAGAGATTTCTTCTCTGTAATAGCACCTGCCAGAGATTGGGAGAGGAAACAGTGGAGAGAGGACATTTGATAGTTATAGGGTGTGGTTGGAAAGAAGGAATGACTAAGGTAGGATAATCACAGTTGAAGACAATTAACCAAATGCTTCCAATATACCATAGAAAGTACTTGAATATTTCTAATGCAAAGAAATGATATATGTCTGAGGTGACAGAGATGCCCGATTCCTTATTTAGATCTTTACACGTGGTGCAAGTGTACAAAATGCTTCACTCTATCCCATTAAGGTGAAAAATGAGTATGCATAAATTAAAAAGAAATAGTTCATTTTTCTCATCTGTATAGTAAAAATCATACCAACCTCCAGATGAAAAATGAGAGTTTGTTTCAGTGTAGACATGGAAACAATGATTCCTTTTTGTCCCTCTTTCTCCTTTCTAGAGCCTTTTCTTTCCCATAAAACAAGCAAGTGATGTAGCACAAGTTATTCCTATTAAAAGCAATAGCTCTTCCTAGAAACTTGCAGTTGTCTTTAAAAAGTCATGCTACCCTATGACCTGGGGGAAGTGAGTTCTGTCATTTTTTGTACCAGCCACTCTTTCTGTAAAAGACAGAGTGTGGTGAATATAAAGGACCTCACTGTGTCTCTCTGTAGTCCAGGGACCGTAGCTCCTTCCTGACTTCACTCTTCTTGGCTGTCCACTGTTTTCTCCAGCCCATGAGCACTCCGTGTAACTTACTCAGTGGGACTCAGTGTCGGGTACATCAGGACGGCTCAGAGGAGTTAATCTGAGAAATGGGCAGAGAGATTTTGCGGCATGCTGCCTATCTGGCAGTCAATGTTTTTCCTTACTGTTAAGTAATTTACTTTCTCAGTTCAAATATCATTATTTTCCAACCGCTGAGGATTTCAGATATTCTAAGAGGTTAGAGTGACCTGGTTTTATAAATGCTTTGTTCCCTAATGCAGTTATAATTGTATCAATTTCTAATAGTGAACTCCTGAGGTTACGATAGCTGATTCATGTTTTAATCAAAACAGTTATGTGGCTAGGTTTTGGAAACAAGCTAATAAAACATGAAATTCCCAAGGAGGTTGATACAGAATTCTAGGCACCTCTATGACACATAAACCTTTCATGCACCTAGGCATGAAAGATTCTATTATCAGATCTCAATAAATCATCAAAAATGCCTACCAAGGGTAATAAGGTGAGTGACAGTGCATTGCCTTCTTCTCATGCCCAGAACAAACATTATGAATTGCTAATTCTCTTTCTGTGTAAAGAAAGCTCCTAGGGATTTCAGAAGGCACTAACGTAGTAGAGAATGGATCCAATCAGAAGACCTGGATTGGATACTGTCTCTCATTTTCTAGCTGCATACTGTTGAATAAGTTAATGTTCTGAACTTTAATACATTCTGTATAAAGTGGGAATTATATTTCCCTGTATCATAGGTTAGCATGGGCTAAAAAAATTGACAAATGAAATATAATAGTAAAGTCTAAAGTGTAAAAGTTAACACGATTATCAAGAAATTATTTTTGTTCATAATGATGTAATGATTTTGTTTTAAATTTTTAAATTATTCCTTAATTTGTGCTGTTTTTAAAAAGTGCTACAAAACAAGAAAATCAGAGGTACCTCAAGAAGTCTTATAACAGTTCCTGATACAATAACTAAATTAGAAAACCAAGAGGAGGGGAAAGGAGTGTACTACTTGGCTTTTCATCTATGTACTATGAAGTTGGCACTCACAGCTTTAGGCTTAGAAACTACTTTTCCTTTTTCACATTTGTAAAGATATCATGAGTTGACTTTAAGCATGAAATTATTTGTTTGTGTAAACCTAGAGCAGATATTTCAGGGTTACCTACTCACATTGGTGTCCTCATTATTGTAATATTGAAGAATGTCCATATTCTGCTGGCCCTAGACCTTCCCACCATCATCTTCTCTGCATCTGCCTGGAGTTGCCTTCTCCAGTGTAGCAGCTAAACAGGCTGACCTCTAGAACAGGTGGGGCCTCCAGGAGCATTTTTTGAGCACCCACTGTACCCGTTTTGATTGATTTATCAATGGCCCTGTGGAACTGACTGGTGAAACCTCTGGATGCCATCTGTATGCGATTTCTGCTCTGGACACCGAACAGCCCAATTACTACCAGATGCCAGTCTATTTTTATTGAAAGATGCACTGGATAGTAAGGTTATCAGCAGCACTTTCTTTTCAAATGCTTCGCTGGCTTCACTCTTAAAGATTCAATACAATTCTGAAATTGCTTTATATTTGTAGTTTTTCTTATGTGTTATTCTAGGGATTAGAGACTCCGAAAAATAACAGAATCTTTCTCTCATATCAGTTAAAGTCTTTCTGAAATAATGCATTGTTAGATTTATAGAGACACAACAACAAATGCATACGAATCGAATCCATGCTAACAAACAATACAGCTGTCAACATTTTACTAGAAAGACTTTTCGATTAAGTCATCTCAGAGCAAGAATTGTATCATTTAAAAACAAGTAAAAATTGGTTTAGACCAGCTGGACTTGTGCACATGTTAAATAAAACTGAGTGGGTCTCTATGTTGTTACTTAGACTTGTCCTTACATTCCACACAGTTTTCTTACTAAAATGAGAGGATAACACAGATGCCTTGATTCATGTTATCTAAAGGAAAATGGAGCCTTACTTGCTGGGTTCCTGCTCTGGAGCTAGTTCCAGTGAAATAATTTTACAACACGGGCTGTGTGAGAGGCAATCAAACTTTTCCCCATGATATTCAAGCTGATTACACAGTACCATTTCTGGTTGAGTTAATGTTCATGATAAGAGAACAGCAGAGAGTTCAACAGGCTTTCACTATGTGCTGGGTGCAATTTCTTTTACTTAACTCAGTAATGTCATAACTAATGAGATGGACATTATTATTCTGTATATATGAATGCAGAAATTGGAGTTCAGAGAAGAGAACTTTTCTAAATTTCCAAAGCTGGTAAATAACACAGCCAGGAATCAGGGGTCAGTCATATGTAGTTTGATTTAATATTCTTCTTGACCTGGCTTGTCAAGTTTAGATGTTACATGTTATTTAGCTATTTGTTACTCATGCTTGTTTCATCTAAATCATCCCTCCTATAGTCATCCTCAATTTCAAGCTCATAATTAATAAAGATAGCATACCACTTCAATTTTTGTAAGGTTTTTTTCACACATTTCTTGGGTAAACTTTTGGGTATTATTATTAGGATGACAATGAATATTTTTTGTTTATAGACTATTCCCTGCTTTCTAATTTTAATTTATTGTTTTGAGGTTTTGTGGGTTTTTGTTTGTTTGTTTTTTTGTAATTCAGGCTGGCCCTGAGCTCAGCCTTGAACTCACAGCAATCCTCCTTCCTCCGCCTCCTGAGTGCTGGGATTACAGGCGTGAGCCACCACGCCCGGCACTGTGGTATGTGGTTCTGATTGCTGGTGAGTGTGAGTCTCCACACGCGGCATTGTTGTATGTAGTTACCAGGGATGGAACTCAGGCCTTTGTGCTTGCAAGGCAGGCACCAAAAACACTGAGCTAAATCCCCAGCCCTTAACTTATTGTTTTGGTAACTTCACTTAATATAATATTTTCTCCTTATTTATCATTCCCACTATTGCTACATACTATCTTTCCCTAGCTTAGAAATTAGTCAGACTTGAATTAAACACAGGTAAATGCACTGAACTGTGCTCAAATAATCATGAAGTTGCTTCAGTGAAACTGAACTCTCAGATGTAATATTGCATTTTTAAAAAGTTAGTCAATCAATTCCCTTTCCCATCTCCATTCAGTGTAATCGGCTCTTGGCTCCTGCCTTCTGCCTGTAGTTTCTTTTTGGCTAATTACGTAAGTGCAAGTTGAGCTGATCCAGGAAGGGAGGAAATGACAGGCAGCTCTTCCTGGGCAGGAGTCAGGAGTCCCCAGGACTTAAGGGCCTAATCTCAAGCCAAGCTCAAGCTGTAGGTATGAGGATAACTGACCAGTCACTAAGGAAGAATTCCTCGAGGATACTAACATGGGGGCAGAAAATGGTGCTGAGGTGTTATAGTTAGTGACAGAGTTGAATTTGATTGTGTGCCCGGATGCCAAAACGTCTCTACACTACACTCCTTACAATCCTGACGATAGTCAGGAAAAAGCACAGTCAAAATGATGCACTCTATTCTGTAGAAAATACAGAGGTTTGGAGTTGGGCCGATCTGACTTATTTTCTTGCTTAAGATGTTTGTGAAGTCTAAAGGAAGAGCTAAAAGTCAGTGCAAACAGACAAAAGGGTAGAACCTGGCATTTATTAGACACTCTGTAAATATTGTCTGTACCTGACCTGGATGGACTTGGTGTGGTCTTAAACTTTGAATTGACTGTAGCTATTGCCACACTGACTTTATTGGAAGCACAGAGATCTCTTTCTTATTTGGTTTTGAATCCAACAGAGGAAACCTATTTCCTAATAGAAGCTCATCAGTCAGCAACTGAACCAGATTTTGTCTTTCACCAAACCACTAGCTCCAACCAAGCCACTAGTGAGGCGCTGCTATGTCCTACTAAAAAAGAGATGTCTTAGCTCAGAGGTGTCTGGAGACAGGAATGGCATTCTTGGTGAACAACAGAACTTTGCTGGCAGTTTACCATGAATTTATCAGTAGAAGAAAAGTAGCACCAGCTACTAGTCCAAGGGAAGCATGGGACTCGAAGAGCTGCCTTCATCAAGCAGAGAGGGCAAGGACAGGAAGGAATTTAGAAGCTGGTAGCAAGACAGCTTGAAAAATAGATGTGAAGACAGAATACTCGATTCTAATGGGGAGAAGGTGAGAGGATCACATTTTGTTTACAAATTTTGCTGAAATGGTCTGGGATAGATAATCAATAAACAGACTATATGGCTAATATTGTCATACTGCCTAGCAATGTCAACTACTCCATATAAAACTTTTAAAATAATCTAGGATAACAGCAAAGAAGTACCTTATATATCAAGAGTTTTGAACTCTGAACCCACAGATTCTGAGCCCAGAAACATCTCTGATTTGAGAAGAGCCCTCAGTGTATATTTAGGGTTCTGTTTTCCATAGAGGTCTCTAAGGGATCTTATTTCCATAGATAGAGAAATATGAACACAAATAATCTTTGTCATGTAGGGATTACTGTAATTTCATATATGGAACAAGAAAATTGACACACAGCAGAAAATAAAACATGTAGCATTTGCATACATCTAAGTGAAAGATCTGCATTTCTAAGGAAATTCTCAGCATCTTGAAGGTTTGGTGAAGGTCTGAGAGAAACGGCCATCACAATTGTGAATCAGCCACAGCTGTTCCTTTCTTTACTGTTCATGAAAAGAAAAAACATAAGACATATCAAAGAAAATATAGGTGTGGGATAAAGCAGGTCCTAGATCCCATAAACGGTTTCTTACTGAATTCAAAAACACCTGAATCAGTTCACCTCTGTGATTCTATGATACATCAGTTTGACATTCCTGTGTGTGTCTAAAGAAGATTATGGGCTCAGATCCTATTTTTTTTCTTTTTCTTTTTATCAGCTGAACCTTATTCTTCAGAGCAGCTTAGCAGGCTTTCTGATGCTGGCCAGACTACATTTTCACCAAGATTTAAATCATTAAAGGAAAAGATAAAATGATTTTTAGAAGGTTTTTCTTAAGGCTTATAAAATAAGCTAAACTGAATCTCAGGCTCAGCAGTGACATTTTTGTCGAAGATGTCTGGAGAGATAGGAATCTGGTTGCCAACACCACTTCTGGGTACCTGTCCGAGGGAGGGAGCGCGAGGAACAGCTCACCTTGATGGTGAGCAGGCCCCTCAGCTGTGGCTGAGATGAAGTCAGGGGTCTGAAAGGTGAGGTTTTGTTCTGGTTTTGCTTTCCTGGATCCATTTTAGACAGAGTCAGACTGGCCCTTTCACCCAGACTTCTGCTCTGGTCCATTGCTGCTGTTTTATGTAACTTAGTATGCAAGTCTTAAATTTTTGAAACTGTTCTTTCCACTTCAAAGAAGGCTGGAGACCAACAGGAAAGCAAATCCAAGACAGGCTCATTATTGCTGCAAAAAGTGTTCTCTTAAAGCCAACATTATCTTTCTTCAAAAAGGGAGAAGATTGGGTTGTGAAGATGTTTTGAAATATCTAAATAATTTTAACTCATATCGTTAAACTATCAGTGTGTTATCTCACCAGTCTGATACCTTATTTGTCTTGTTTTCTACACTCTGGTAGAGAAAAACATAAAAGTCAGGATGAAAACAAAGCTTCTCAATGACTGGGGAAAGGTTCAAAGTGCATGTTATTTAATGGAGCATATATATGAAAATTTGGAAAAGAAACATTAATGAGGACACAAGTAGTCAAGCATCCCTCCTTGGAGCAAAGGAGACGTGAAGTAGCTTATAAAGGAAGGGATGGTTTGGAACATGCAAGGAACAGAGAAAATCACACCTGCGTTAGGGTGTGTGTACAGAGCAGAGAGAGAGGGCCAGGTGAGCACACTGTGCATGGAGGATGAAAAACGTGGAGCGTGCACATCTGTGGGTGGGCAGGGAGAGTGTGAGGGGCTCACCTGGGGGGTCTCTGCTGAGAACTCAGCTGAGTGGGAACCAGTGAAGCTCAGAAGCCAAACGGAGGCCTTTGGTACCTCATTCATCTCCCCACATTTGGGTTCATCCTCAGGATTCTGTAACTTTTCCTCATAATGACAGCACAGGATTATCTCAGGACAATTGTGACAGGATTTCCTTCTCCATCTTCTTGTCACCATCAACTAGTCCACCTATTTCATTGCCTTTCAGGCCATCTCAGATCTAGACCTTCAACACTGCTCTTGCCTTGATATTGAAATTTAATTTTGTTTTTCTTCTTTTTTGTTTTGTACCAAGATCTTAAGAGATGTGATGAATAAATATGATGAAGGTTTAATTTTTCTTAAAAAAGTATAATTGAACGTACATTGTTGTTAGTACTCTGCAAAGATTCCCCTCATTTTGAAGGCATTTATCCCAGACTTCTTGCCACTTTCTGAAGTACTTCTGGAAATTCTCTTTCATTATGATCTTTAGTTGTTCTGTCATGGTTGCCTTGATGTCCTGAATAGATTTGGGGGGAAGAGCCAGAAGTCAAAAGGTGTCAGATCTGGTGGAGAAGGTGGCTGAGGGCACACCGTAATGTTTTTATTTGTAGAAATTGCTGTAACTACTTGATCAAATTGGCATCATGGCAATATCGTTAATATGTACATTTAAAAACTTATTGCATTTAAAGACACACTGCTCTAAAACACTTTGCACTCCAAACACACTTATCCAATAATTCTTGGAAATGTGTCCTTCAGTGTAATGTTGTTTTATATGTAAACTTTCACGGATATTTTAGATCACCTTTTGTCAAGTGCTTAGTGGCAGGAAGGCTTTTCTTTGCTACAGCTCAGTTTATAATCTTCATAGTTTGTTAAGCTCTGTGGTAAGCTGGGAAATAGGGATACAGGAATAACAGTAAGTGAGCATGATGTAGACATAAACTTAACTTTAAGAAGGTGAATTTCCTCTCTCTTTGTTGGCTAACTACTCCCATTTATATTTATGGCATGTGCTTTGGAAAGAGATAAAAAGTAAGACATAAAATCCATATTTTACATTAATAGTCTACAGCAGATCAGCTAGGACTCAAAATAACTTTATAGAGATCCTAAATACACAGCCATAATTATTTTAAGAGCTTAGAGCTACTTTTAAAGTTGTCATAATTTTAGTAATTCTAAAATAAAATGGCACAGATTAATGCAAAAGTATATATATATATATATATATATATAGTCAAGGGTTTGGAGAGTCTCTATTTCACTGGACCTAGCCTAACTTTATTTTCCACATTCCTGAACAAGTACAAATATTGCAGAAATACTGTCATTGAGTAAAACACAGAGTCTATAAGAACATTTGACTGCCCCCAAAAGAATAAGACATTTGTAGTCTTGGCATTTCCACATCTGTTCGTTTTCCTAGGCTAATTCAACATGATGATATCTTAGAGGTAAATGTGCTCATCACAAAGATCGATTAAGAATTTGTGATGCCATTAGATTTTGAAAGATGGAGGGAAATTTCCAATTTAGTCAGCTTAAGAAGCCCTCATGGCATTTAGATTCTGAAGGATGGAACATTTTTAAAGTCTCCTAAAATGTTTTCATTTACATCTCAAAGAAGATCTTCAAGGCAATAGCAACATTTGTCTTTTTTTTTCTTTAACCTGCAGAAGAAATAAACATTTTTTGAGGAACACATGTTCAATCCTGAACACTGATGATGATAAAATGAAACAATCTACTCCTGTTCATAATTTTTTTCTTTAATAAAAATGTGTCAGCGCAATGTGTTAGATGTGAGTGCTATAGATTTAAGCATGATAGACATAGCGAAGTCTTTAGAGAGCTTAGTTATTTCTTGGATAAGTGAGATTGCAATTGAAATAACCTATGTGGAAAATGATAGGGTGGGAATGTTATGGAGGCCAAGGTAGCACGTAACAGTGGCATCTGCCTGTCTGTGGCAAGCAGGATGGTAATGAGATCTCAGCAGAGACTTGAGAGATAAGTAAGACTTCTCTAAGCGAAAGACTTGTGAGTGTTGAATATTTCAACTGAAAGTGACACAAGACTGAAGACTATAATGAAGGGAGGCATGAGAAAAGTGAGGAATTTTGGAATGTCTTATCTTTCAGAGTCAATGTTCTTGACAGTTGTCTAACTTCAAAATATGTTGGAATATATTTTCCCTATATTAGATCTAATAGTTTTCTACCTATTTTCTTCACTTAGTAATTAATTGGGTGTTTTTGTTCATATTTTTGAATTTCTTCTCTATGTTTTATGGCAACACAATTGTTTATGACAATAATAAATGATGAATAATAATGATAATAATAATGGATACTACTACTCACACTTACCCAATGCTGACTGATTGAATATATTATGTCCAGTTTTCTGTTATTAAAAAAATTTTAATAGACATTTTACACACATATATATTTAGTTTCTTCATAACAAATGGAAATTTTAGCTTTTCACATATATATCAAACAGATATATTTAAAAAGTAAAGAATAAACATTGGATTGAAAATTAGAAGACCCAGCCTTGGTCTTCTGCCCTCCCAGCACTGCAAATTTTTGAAGTCAGGGAGCTCCATCTGTTGCCTTTGTGTTCCTATATTGTCTATGAGCATGCTCCCCAAGAGGGGTCAAGGAAAGCAAGTTGAATTAATGAATGAATGGAAGGATGAAAGAAAATATAATGGCTAATCAGAAGCCCTGGCTCTTAGAGTAAAATCTAGTTCTCAGCCTCATAGACGTGCTGTGCTCATGGAGAGATGTGGCTACTTTAACAAATGCCTCTACTGAGTCTCCAACACGCCAGAAAGGAACGAGTACAGTGTAAGTGTAAGCATTGTCTGTATAACTTTACCTGCTGTCTTTTGTATTCCTTTAATATTTATCCTTCGTTTGCAATCTAGCAGCTTTTTAAAAGTTAACGAGTTCTGGCAACAAGGAGAACACACTGTTAATGGGGATATGTGAGTCCAGTCACTTGACAAACAGTACAGTTGCTTTCCTGGTTGTCATAAGGAAGTTGTATACATTGAGTGGAGACAGAGAGAATAATTTTCCTTTGTAGGTCTAGACTGCAAAATTGTCTCTTTTCCAGTAGCAAAACTTTCCTTCAAAATAAAACCACCACGGATGAGAGCAATATTGAAATCCTGTACTTTTATGGTCTATTTAAAAAAATCTTAATGGTGAATATTAGATAAAAAGAGAACTAGTGGAAATCATTAAAAGATAAGAGAAAAGAAAGAACTCAGCCTTACAAGAGTGCTGGAATAAAGATTTGGTGATAGACATTTTACAAACCAAGGCAGCGTGGGAAGTCGTCAATTTATATTTTTATATATGAGCAGATGGGCTGAGCATTCTTATAGAAAGTGGATGTGTGTGTCTGTGTGATGCAAATGTAGTTTATGAAGGCTGTTCCTTTGCAGGTGGGAATAATATAAGCTTACTCACTTTGCAATATAGGAAAGCCAAAATCAAATCCCCAAAGCATTTCACATATGGTGACCCAGTTCTTATTTTCCTATTAACTATCTGATAGTTCTTTCTTTTCAGTTGACAGAATAAAAAAGATAGTATTTTCTAAAGAAATTTGAATGTTAGGCACATAAATATTCTACATGTCATTTAGGAGGGGTATCTGTTGTGTGGTTTTCACAGTGACAGATATCTTGAGGACCCAGCGACAGTGAGTGATGTCACATTTCCTGCTTACAAATCTGTATTAAGAGGAAAAATCGCTGTGACGTTAAGAAAGAAGAACAATTAGTAAGTTTCAAAAGTGCATGTAGAGACTGTAGTTACTTTTCTTGTCACTGAGACAAAAAACCTGACGCTGAAAGTTAAAGGAGGAAAAGTGTCTTTAGCTCAAAGCTTATAAAGCTTTCAGTCTGTAGCTGACTGGCTCTAGGGTAGGGTGGCATGGCAGAGGGGCATCGCAGAGGGGAAAGAGTTCATGGCCGGCAGAAGGCAGCAAGTAACAAGAGATGAGAAACTACAAAAGTCCTCTTTCTGTCCAAGCTACCTTACCCTTACCACTCATACCAGGGGAGAATCTTCCCATTCTCCACTCTCAGAACTAAGCTGAACCAATCAGTGGGTTAACTAATAAATAATCACCTGCCTTTGATCCTGGCATCACACACTTAATCTGAGTATCACACACTCTAGACGCAGCCCTCTGTGAAAAGCCTCACCTAGGACCATGGGAGGCTCTGGGAGGAAATCTAGACACAGTCCAAAACTGGAAGGGTACACACTTGTAGTTTTTTCTCTTGAAAATAGTAATTTAATAATGCAGATTCTGAAGCAAGAAGGCTTAAATTCAAATCCTGTTTCCACTATTTTCAAATCACTTAACTTTCAATAAATTACTCAGTCTTTCTGGTCTTTAATGCATTTGCCAATAGAGAGAGAAGATAACAGGGAAATAAGTAGTAGCTATTGATATGAATTTGGGAGGATACAATTGGTCTTAAAGCATTTCGTACAATGCTTGACACTTGTAATATAAACATAACAGCTTCACTTGTTATTGTTTGTTATCATCCTGATATAATACTAGAAACTAGAGTCTGCATTTCTGTTTCAGTGTGGTAAAAATCTCTTTTATATAAAGAATATAATTATCCATTATGAGGTAACTTTCCATTGTTGCAACTTTGAAAATACCCTTCCCATCATCGTAGCTCCTCCTACAAGAGACATTGTTGTCTCCCTGTCCTTTTCTTGCACTTGCTGTTTAACAAAAGAACCCTTTCTTTTTTTCCAGTGCTAGGGATCAAATCCAAGCCCTCACTGATAAGTCATTAAAGCACTTTATCCTTTTAGGGCTTTTATCTAACAATTCCAAGTTCCTATTTTAGAACTTGTTGGATTAGTGTATGTTTATTTAACTTATAAACCACAACTTCAGTTCAGGCCTCTATGACTTGCCAGTACTACCCGTATTATTGTGAGTGTAGAAAGAGAAATAAAGCAGTAGTCATTAAATAGATTAAAATCCACTGGAACTCAGACATTCATACATATAATGATTGATTATTGTATACCCTTAATCATTTCCATTTAGTCTTAACTGATTTCCATTTCAGATCCTTAATTTTTGGTGATTTACTCTAGGCCATATGGCAGCATTTCCTCTTCCTTTGTCCTCTCTCCTAGCTTCTGTCTAAGTCTGTTCCAGCTTCATCTGCCCGGCATTGCCAAGATACACAAAGCATTCCAGGTAAATCTGGCAGGATCATGTTTCCATCTTGCTGCAAATACACTCTGCAAAGGTTCTGCTATGAGAACTGAACAGAAGAGTCGAGTGAGCCAAATATTGAGGAAATGAAACACCATGACTCTCAGATCCTTTTGTTTAATTAAAAATTGTCTTCTTCTTTCTTGTCCTGAGGACAACAATGTGTGTTCATAGTTCAAGACAGGACATTTTAGAAAAGAATAAAGAAACTAACCCTGCTTGTAGCCTCAGCACTAGAAAGAATATAGTTACAATTACTAGTTGGATCTATTTCTCTTCTTCATCTGCTTTCTAGCATATTTGGGGTTGGAGTGATATTGTTCCCCTTCTTTTCTTACTTAATATTAACATGTGAACATTTCCTCATGCTATTAAATATTCTTAAAGAAGGAATCTGACTGATTTAATTTTGGTTTTCATTTAATAATTCTTTACGAGCAGAGACCACAGTATTCAGTTAAAACTTAGTTTTCCCTCCATAGTTTTAAAAGACACTAGTCTAGTTGGAGTCATATAATTCTTCCTTATCTCATGTGCGATCCCCATTGTCTTTCTTCACTGAACACTGGAGAGCGATGGTGAATGAGCCGGGTTTAGAACCAGTTACTGTAACACCAGCCCGTGTGGCATCACCACGGTGCTCCACACGCTTCTCTCTGCAGCCTCCTCTGTGCAGTTTGCAGCTTTCCCTGCCTTCGTTACAGGCCTAGTTCTGTGCCGATGCCATCAGATGGTGAGTGCAAGATCGCTTTACCAACCAGAAAATGAAACATTGCTTTTTGTTCTTGAGCTTTATTTTCCCAAACCAAAGACAGCATTGATTTTTCTGCCTTTTTTTTTAAACAAAGAAAACTCCACATGAAGGTATTGAAGAAGCATGATATTCACTGTCTTATCACTCAAAGGATTTTAAATGTTTAACCTGAACCCACCTGTTTCCCTCAGTGACCTGATATATCTGATGATTTAGAATGAAGGTTATTTGGATGGTAAAACTACAGCTCTAAAATTCCTTTCTGAAAAACAAATCTATTGATGAATGGACACCGTAGTTATTTGTTTCCAAATACCTTTTTGTCCTTATCATAGATCATAAATTTATGCCAGAAACACTAATATTAACATCATAATTGCAATGTATTAAATACTAACAAAATGACAACTGGATGCTTCAGATATCAGTATAAGTCCTCTTAACATTCCTCAGGTTATATTTTAGAGTGAGAGTCCATCCTTGGACCAAAATCATTTAGGAAGGAGACTGGATTTCAAACATAGTCATATTAGAAAGGAGCTAGTCAGAAGAGGAGAAATTTTTTAAAAATGAACTCAATAGATAGGTGGGACCAACAAGAGAAAAAAGACAACAAAGAAAATACTGTGGTAGAAAAGCATCCTAGTGGACAGAGAGGCTGAGCCGTCCCCCTGCGGCTCTGAGCTGTGTCCGCTGTACCCTCCCTGCACTGAGTACTGAGTGAAGACCTCCGTCCAACCCGAGTGTGTGAGGACGGCCCAGTGGCAATGCCTCCATCACAGTCTATTTTCTCTTCTGACAATTAAAATTTTCATTTAAATATGCTTTAGCTGCTATAAAATAAAAAGCGCATATTTATTGGGCAGCAGATGATATTTCAGTATAGATAGATACCCATTGTGTCAGGGTAAACTTTTCTGTGCCTTGGAACATTTTATTGTGATGAAAACAATCAAAATTCTTTCTTAGAGCTTTTAAAAATACACAGTACATAATCATGACGTGTAGCCTCCCTACTGTGAAATATCACACCAGAACTTGCTCCTGTTTTAGTGGAACACAGATCCTCTGATAACCTCCTCTTCTTACTCCGTGGTATTCCACTGTCTTGATATGCAACAGTTTATCTATTCACCTACTACTAAACACATAAATCACTCACGATTACATAACAGATTATACCCAAACTTCATGACTTTAAAATACAAACATTGTATTTTCAGCAGGCCAAATATTTGAGAGCAGCACAGGTGAAGGTTTTTGGCTTTGGATCGCTCAGGACTAATGGCCAGGTCTGCATCTGCCCCCTCTGGAAGGTTGGCTGCCACCAGAGGGCAAGATGCCATTTTTATGCATTGTCCCAGGCACTGTACTTAGTACCTAGTAGCAAAAATAAATGGATGCATGTTTGTCAAATATGTGATACTGGGGTTAAAGCTCTGATTTTGGAACTCCTTAAATTTTAGGTCAAGCTGTTGAACATTTCCCATTGCTTCTCCTTACCTTGAAACTGTGGGGAGTCAGGGCAGGGTTTTGTGTAGACAATATGGTAATCGAATATGATTTAGGAGCCTGCTTTTAATCACAGGAAGTGACCTATTTCTGAGTGGAACCAGCTCTACCAAGTTGGGAAGTGTTAGTTAGAGGTTTAGCAATTCATTTTGGGACTGGTATTTGTTGAGCAAGAATTTCTTGGTAAAGTCAGAATCACAGTCCTTCCTGTATGGTGGGCTAAGAGGATTTCATGAGGCATCCAAATAGAGAATTTTATTATTGAATCTTGGACATGCTAAAAATTCAATCTTTGTTATATTAGGCCTAAGTTTCTGTTTATGATTGTAGTGTAATCCAGGCAATATTTTTCTTCTCAAGGCTTAGTTCTCTTCTGTCCCAAACAAGCAACATTAACTAACTTATTTGCATAGGGGGATATAATATATTACAACAGATATTGAAGTAAACAGATATTGAAGTCTGATTAGTCCAAAATGGGCAGAACTGATATCCCAGCAGGCTATTGTAAAACAAAAAGCCATTGACTTTGACTTGGTGCAAAGGCATAAGGCAAGACATTCTCTCGTACTCAGGGGAAGTCAGACATTTTTTCTATTCAGGCTTTCAACCACCTACTGAAGATTAGATTACACAGATGATGTTACTCCATTCACTGTATTAATGTGGATGGAATTTTCATCTAAAACCTCCTTCAAATAAAGCTAGGATAATCTTTGGCCAAATATCTGGGTATTTCATGACCGGTAAAGTTATTATATGGAATTAACCACCAGAGAAATATTGATTATGCTCATTTTATTTTAACTACACAAAGCACCACCACCCCTTCCCAAGATTCTGTGGAAGGTCACTCCAGGAGAATGTTTCTCATACACTTGAAAACTCTGTGTAAGCATCTTCTCAAAATAGGCTTCCTAGATCTGGTCACCAAATGCAGAATAAGATCTTGCAGGAAAAATATTTCTTCATCATTTCAGACCTTGGTTGGATCACATATCAATATACCTCTCCCAAATACTATTTTTTTTTGCTACAGTAATATCATTATCTTCTTTCTCTCCCCCTCTCTTTTTCTTTAATATTTAAAAAATATGTAAAATATTCCCAAGAGTTGGAAAAAGTATGGGAATGATCTTGAAAGAGTCCCTATGTTTTCTGCATGGGCTAGTGGAATGTTCTCTGCATTGTGAGGTCATTGAATCCTCCTTGCATTTTAGATTTTAAAATAAAAATCAGAATTGCTGATACAAATTGTTATGGATGGATATTGTGTGTTTTCATAGCTCTTATTAATATAGTCCAGTAAATAATTTCTTTTAAAAAAACCCTAAGAGACCAGCTTTTAGAATTCTGTTGCTGTGCATTGGTCTCATTGAATGGATTTCCTTGTGTGTACCTTGATCAAGGAATATTTGGGTTTGAATAAGGAGCTAAAACATACATCTCTTTTGCACTTCCTTGGACTTAATGTTGCTTTGTTTTGTCTGATCATTATAAAACTTTTGATGCCCATCTATAGTACATTTTCCTTTATTATGTCTCCTTGATTCACTTTAGTAGACATTTCATCCTTCCTTCATCAACTACCTGTTTACCAGCCTCATCCATCAATGAAAGGTGACCACGTTCATGCTGCACCTGCTTCAGGGGATTCTCACCGAGCCCGAGGGACAGTGCTCAGAAGAAAATGTGAGCAGTGAAGACCAGCAACTATGTGGAGCAGGTGGCCAATTTTATGGCTGAGTGAATGGAAGAAGAGAAAGCCATCTTTTTGTTATTGAAAATTCTCTTTTCAGAAGAACTGAAAATATAAGGGAGAAAGGAAGGAGCTGTGGATATTGTTTTCATCCAGGGTCTGCATTACTTGTTAATGAGGCCTCATGATGATGAGCCTGGCTTCCACATTCATCCACCAAATACTTACACGTGCATGTGTGCAGAAAATTGTCTACCATGTAGCAAGTACTGCACATAACTCAGAAATGCTCAGGTTACTCTGACCACATAGTAAACTACGATAGAAGCCAAACCAAAGCAGAGCTAAGGATCTTGGATGCCCAGAGAGTTCCTAAAAGGGGAAAGGACTCCTGGCCTCTGGGAGGATCTCTTGGAAACGTTGGACATGTAGCATCTGGAGAGGTGAAACCTTCAGGTCGCTCCTGGTGCAGTAGTGAGGAAGGTCTGTTTTTGCACTGTGAGGTCATTGTTTGTGGTGCAGGTTGGTGTTGGAGGAAAACATGGCAAATATATAATCAGAAGCCAGACTGCTGCCTTGGGAGAGCAGCTTCAAAACAGAGAAATTTCAAAAACACAATCAATGGGGTGGAGATTTTTCGGTGAGAACCAGAACACTAGCTAGTAAGTCGCGGGTCTTTAACAAGAGTTCCTCCTTGCATGAAGAAGCTGAGCTCGGCAGGCGGCTGAGACCTGCGCCCTCCTCGCCCTCCTCACAGCGTGTCTTGTGCCTGTTGATGCAGCCTCTCGCGTGCTCCACTGCTCTGGCAATGATCCCGGAGCTGCATGAGTCAGTTCTGCACTGAACCTCGGCATAATGGAGAAAGGTGCTATTTTGGGATAACAGGCATATGATCAGCTCTTTTTTTGGGCAGATTTCACAGGCCGTGATGTCTGCAGAGAAAGTGGCTTTCCAGAATATCTCCCTTTCTGCTGGAGCACGGAAAACCATCTCACCAAGTCTCGCCTCCCCGGCAGAAACGATTTCACGTTTGACATTGACAGTCCATTAATTGCGTTAACAATGGCGATAGCTTCAGAGTGGTTTAATGGAAGATGTTTATATGTGGCTAATAAGCTCCCCACAACCCCGCCTGCTGCATGGTGGAAATGAAAGTGGATACTAATTTGGAAGGTGTGGAGATGCTCCAAAGCCTTGGAAGGTTAATGGAACTACAGATCTCTACATGAATACAACTCCCTGTCTGTCCCTCCCTTGTCCATTGCTACGTCATTTGCTTTCCTAGCTTTCTGAGAATGAATGTGAAAAAAACCTTCCCATTTAGAGTAGTTACTAACAAGAGATCTGTTTGGATTATAAGCAGTTTTACCTCCTTTTTTCCTATGGGTATTATTAGTAATTACTTGCGGGGAATATATATATATATATAAAATATATATAAAAATATATATATATATATTTTTTTGTAACGATCCAAGACCAATAAAGTACTCTATAAGAATGACTTAGTACATGTGTGTGTGTTGATTATGAAGATGTGGGCCTGCGTCCTACTGGATGTGATCGAGCTGACACAGTGCTACAAGTGCTGAAGATCTGAGTCTTATTTCCACATGGTGTTCACTGTGGTGTGTTGTCCATGTCGCAGTCTGGCCAACTACACCAGTGAAAGTCTTCTCGATGTTGCCTTTCCTTAGGTGGAGAGATCCAAAGTGACTATGAAATCTCTAATTTCAGGTACACTGAAAAACTTCAAAAGTCCATACATTAGTCCATCTTCATCCTCATTTTCTCTCTTCTAAAACTTTCTTCAGTTATGTACTTTGGGTCATCATATTGCATGATTTTCCTTCAAATATTTGTCTAGAAATAAAAGCTCCATGATAAAAGTTAGACCTAGATGGCTTCTAAATGCCAGCCATTGTTTCCTATTCTATTCCCTCAGGTAAGTCTGTCTCAGCCTATCCTAATCAGAGCCTCCCCCACTAGAAGCAAAAATAAATGGATGCACATGAACTCACACTTGTCTTAAATCTCTGTCTTGGTAAATGCTACCCATGTATCCCTAGTTGCCTGAGGCTGGACTTGACTCATCATTTTGGTCTGTCCCACCTTTCCTTCATCTTTCACATATACTTATTTATTAAGACCTATAAACTGTGCTTGCGGATCTGCCACCTCCCTGTAATTCTCATTGATTTTTTTCAGTTCAGGACCTCTTGTGACCCTCTTGCCATCCTCATAAGCAGTGCTTGCATCCTCGCATCCTCTTCCTCATCCCTTTCCCAGCACTGTTTTACCCACATATCTCTACAATACCAAAGTGAACTGTGTTTCCCTGATTACATCTTCCATTAGATCACCATCACCTATGGGACGAAGTCCAAATTCATTTGCATGGTGCTTGCATAGCTCAATAAATGAAGTATAGGATCTTGGGTCGGGTGGATCTGAGTTGAAATCCTTCTATGGCATACCAGCTATGCGGCCTTGGGAAACTTCTTAATGTCTCAGTTTCCCCATCTGTTAAATGAGAATAGTAACAGCAGCTACCTGGGGTCAGCTGCATCTCAGTTTCACCAGACTCAACTTTCCTATCATGCTGGACATTGTATTTCCCAAGCACTTTGCCTAAACAAAGACGTGAAACAGAAGCGCGTGTCACTGGTGCGCGGTAGCATTGAGTTCACATTACCAGGCTCTTTGATGAGTGTGAAAGCAGTTGTTGACATGGAAGTTTCCATATGAACTAAGGAAATGGAATGCTGAGCAAGTACATAGAAGACGGCACGTCCCAGTGGACACTGTGTGGATGAGAAGTAACCGAGACACAGGCTTTGCATCTTCAGTGAGCCCATTTCTACTTCCAAGGCTATTGGGAGAAATGATACCATCTGTGAATACAAGCAGCATGACATGTGGCCCAGAGCAAGCACTGTGCTCGTGGCCAGCTCTCCAGGCAGCAGCCCCCACCCCTTCTCCCTGGCACACTTCATTCTCTGGATCCTACCCTTTTGCTGCTTGGTCTCCCAGCATCTTCAGATACAGCAACTGTTTCCTCCTGAATAAATGCTCAACTTATGGCATTTCTTCAGCTCCTGAGAGCCACCTTAGATGCACCTTCTGTGCGGGCTTCCTTCACGTCCGCATCTACCCACAGCCCAGGTGTCTTGCTGAGGTCTGTGCTCCTGTGTACAAAGGCTCTCTCCTTAGCACAGACGATAGCAAGAACACTGTGCTTCTGACTTTGCCCGAGAGGGGAGCCCTGCGTACCTTGCACACTTTTACTGTCTCAAAATCTAAAAGCATCTGCCATAAAGTAGGTATTTAGTAAATCTCTGAGTTAAAGAAATCCAAGCCTAGAACTAACAACTGAGGTAAGACTCGATTCCTCTATGCAGTAAGTGATGGGGTATGTGTGGGGTAAGTGTTCTAAGGGGTAAGTGTTCCCATTCACCACCTCCTTTCTGGCCCAACACGCTCAGTTTTGTGATGATTGGCTGGTCTAACTTTCTCATTTTATGGATGAAGAAACTAAGCCCAAGGAGAGTGCACAGAGAGAGCTGGTATCAGACTCAGATGTTACTGCTCTAAGTAGTTAATGAGTTGATAGGCTCAGGGAACCATAATATGTAACATTTGTGAGGCAGCAAAGTGAGAAAGCACGAGATCACAGTAATGCAGGTGTAGACCCTCCTAAGGTGAGTCCATGTCCTAACCACCCATACTTGTGCAGAGCGTCTTATTTAGGGAAAGGATCTTTGCAGCTGACATCATTCTCCAGATGAGATAATGCAAATTATATGTGTGGACCTTAGATCAAAGGACAGCTGTGTGAGAGACACTTGGAGAGACTTAAAAAAAAAGGCAGAAGATGGGGGCAGAGGTTGAGGTTTTTGGTTTTTTTTTTAAGTGTGTTGAGACAGGGTCTCGCTTTGTAGTTCAGACTGGTACTGAACTCAGCCTCAAACTCAGCAGTCCTCCTGCCTCTGCCTCTTGAGTTCTGGGATTACAGGTGCAAGCCACCATGCCTGGCACTGTGGTATGTGGTGCTGACAGCTGGTGGGTGTGACTCACCGCACTCGGCTTTGTTGTATGTGGCTACCAGGGATCGAACCCGGGATCTTGCACTTGCAAGGCAGGTGCCAGCACCACTGAACTAAATCCCTGGCCCCAGAGATTGCGTTTTTCACCACAAGCCCAGGGAAGCCTGGCGACCTCAGCGGCTCCAGGGTGAAGGTGAACACTGATTTTACATGTCACCCTTCCACAGTGTTGTTTTCTGCCCCCAAGTTGTTAATAGTTTGAAGTGATAGCCCTAGGAAATTAGCACAAATATCCTTTGGAGGATAAATACTTTTCTCCACTGGGTATATTTTTTCCAGTTTAGCTTTCTATAACAATGCCCAATATTTTTAGTCTTTGTTGTTCAAATAGAAAGAGAGCTTTTTCTCTTTCTTCTGTTTTCCTTTTGACCCTCAAATTTGATGAGGAAATCCTTATAACTCCCAAATCCCTAGAATACTCCTAGTTCTAGCCAAAATCTTAGATTTTCCTCTGCTGAATTTATAAGTATAGTGTCACCATTGGTAGGTAGTATGTGCCCCTAAGTGGATCTTGACAGAAACAATGGCCGAGTTTTGAGGTCGGCTTTACCTTGAGACGCTGAGGAACGTATGCTGCCTAGAGCAAACCTTTGGTCTTATCCTGCTGAAGAGTCGTGGCCGGCAGACTTCACGGAGGGGTGCAGGGGTCCTTCGGAGTGTCTGGGGGATTTTTGTAAAGCCCGGATGTGTCGAGGTGATTCCACTAACACTGCAGCTGCTGACTGATGCGGAGGAACCGCACAGAAGTGCCTGACTCTCAGCGCACCTCAGCGAGGCGCCCTAGGGTCAGCTCTGACCGCTTCTGCCCTGTGCTCTGCTGCCACCACGTGGCCTTTCTGGTTCTTGTCAGTGTGACTGGTTCCCAAGTTCCTGAGTTTACCTGTGTGTGTGTGTGTGTGTGTGTGTGTGTGTGTGTGTGTGTGTGTGTGTGTGTTTTAGAGGTATTTTAAAGTGACCATTGTCTTTAAAAAGGCACTGGGAATACAACTTTGAATAGTTCCCTTTCTGAATTCTGTTATTATTTAGGGGAAGCTAGTGGAATAAGCCTTGGGATATCACTTTTAAAAATCACAGCAGATAAATATGGAGATAAAAAATCTCAGCCTGGTCCTAAAGACCATGGATGGTACGAGAGACATTAGGAAAATGAAAGTGCTCGTCTTGTCCAAGCGATGTTCATCAGACACTGTTACTGGATCTTTAACTTCTCCTGTCAGGTTTCCTGGACTCGCCACGTGAGGCCAAGTCTCACTAGCTCCTTTTCTCCACCATATAGTGTTTTTATTCTGAACTCTGTCTTTGTGCCTATTTCATAATTCTTTCTGGGCCCTGTTACCCAGTAGTCTCTGGGGTCTGTTGGAACCAGGACATGGAGTGCAGCTGTGCACCAGCAAAGGCGAGTGTCTGTGAACCCAGGTGGGCTCCACGCCCATACTGTCACTTTTTGGGTATCAGACTTCCATTGCTTACACTTCTCTAGGGAACCAAGTAGGTCAAGCCCACCTCAGAAGAGCCAAGGCCCCTGGTAGCTGCTCCTTTTGCCCAGGATAAAACCCCCAACTGAGCAAAATTCAGTCGGCTGTGGCTGAGCCCCAGGTGGTGGAGGTTACTATGTCAGTGTCTAATCCCTCAGTAGGAGTCATTATGGTGTGCACTTGTGCCTATGGAATTATCTATTCTTCTTTTTCATTAGGTCAATTTTGCTTTATGAATTTTAAAACTCTATTAATATACATATGAATGTTTTAATTTTTGTGTCTTCTTAAATTGAATCTTCTGTGAACGAAAAATGTTTCCCTTTATCTTTTAGCAACATTCCTTGTTTTAAAGTTTATATTAAATTAGTGTTATTCTAACTGTCTCATACATACTGCTCTCATGACATTATTATCATTATTATTATTTTTCCTTTTTTTGAGATAGGGTCTCACTTTGCAGTTCAGGCTGGTCCTGAACTCAGCCTCGAGCTCAGCAATCCTCCTGCCTCTGCCTCCGAGTTCTAGGATTGCAGGCCTGAGCCACCATGCCTGGCACTGTGGCATGTGGTGCTGATTGCTGGTAGGTGTGAGTCACCACACCAGCATTGTTGTATGTGGTTACCGGGGATCAAACTCCAGCTCTTGTGCTTGCAAGACAGGTGCTGGAACCACTGAGCTAAATCCCCGGCCCATCATGACATTATCTTTATGCATTTGCTTTTGTGTAGATTCAATCTGTAATTGATTCTTGGTTTTTATTCTCCATAAATTCTTCATCTAAATTGTTTACTCTATTTATGTTTATTGTGGCTACCGAATTACTGCATTTAAGCTATAATTTTTCTACTTATCCAAGTGGTTTTGTTTTATTTCTCCCTAGTTTTGGGGGGCATATATTGACATCTAGTATTTATTCTATTTGTTATTGTTAAAGAGAACTTATAAAATGAAATCCATCCCCTTCACAATTTTTAAGTGCATGACATGGTATTATTAAACTGATAAGAACATACTAACACTTGATCTTAGCCAAAAGGCTGAGAAGCGATGACATGGTATTATTAACAGCACAGATATTGTATAGTAGATACCTAGGAATATTTCATGGTGCATAACCGAAATTCTATACTTGTTGAAGAAAATACTTCCCATTCTTTTCTCTGGAGCTCTGGGGAAACACGGGTTCTATACATTTGACTCCTTTAAATAACCCAAGTTATGTGGAAACATTTGGTCTTTGTCTTGCTGTAACTAACCTATTTCATTTAGCATAATGTTCTGAAAGTTCATCCATGTGACAGAATGGAGTAGAATGTCTTTCTTGGTTAAGACTACCATATTTTGTGATAGGTATATACCACCTTTTCTTTGCCCATTTTCTGTTGTTTCCACTACTTGACTGTTGTGAATAATGTTGAATGAATAGGGGAGTGAAAATACCTCTTTGACATTCTGTTTTTGTGTTTGTAGATGAATATTCAGAAGTAGGATATCATATCATATGGAGTCTACATTTTAAAATTTGAATTTTAAATTTAACAGTATATTTAATATATTAATATAACAGTATATTTATGGGTATCAATATATTAATATAACAGTATATTAATATAATGTTATATTTATGAGTATTCTGTGATGCTTCAGTGTCTGTGTACTTTGTCCAATGTTTAAAACAAGGTAAACATATGTATCTCTTCAAACAACTGCCAATACCTTCTTCCAGATTTTGAACAATATAGCACACCATTGTCTATAGTCACTTTACTGTGCAATTGCACTCAAAACCTTTTTATTTCTGTCAAATTATAATTTATTACTCACAGACAGCCTTCTCCAGTGCTTCGTTTTCTCTGCTCTCCTTAGCCTCTGAAATCATTGATCTACTCACCACTTTTATGAGATCAACTTTTATATTCTATAGAAAAATGAGATTATGCGGTACTTGTCTTTCTGTGGCTGGCTTGTTTAATTAACATGGTGATCCCTGATTCTACCTAGGTTGCCGCAGGTGATAGAATTTCTTTCTTTATGTTGGCTAATTAGAGTCCATTGTATATAGGTTTTCAACAGTTGAGTTGTGCTATGTCCAATTGAGACTTTTTGAATCTCTCATATGGATGATGTTTATGGATGATGAGAGAGGATGATGTTTAAAATAAATTTGCACTTTCTTTAACTCCATTCTCAACCTCTCTCCCTTTCTATCTCCAACTCCTTCCTGCTCTCTCTCTCTTTCTCTCTCTGTCTCTCCTTTCTCTCTCCAGCTCCACCTCTCCCTCCCTCCCTTCTTTCATCTCTATCTCCCCTCCCTGGATCCCCACAATAGTTTGGAAAACCTCAAATATTAGGGGCTCTCCTTGTTCTTTCTTCTATTTTGAGATTGGTTAATTTCTACTCACGTGTCTTAAGGTTCATTGACTCTTTCATTGTGTCCAACTTGCTGTCCAGCCTATTGAGTGTATTTATTCAGGAAATGTATTTTTTTTAAATTATCTTTATTGGTACATTTTTTACTTCCCTATTTCTCACTTGGTTATTTTAATCGCATTCTTTTCTCTCCTGAGAAATCCCAGCTGTGCATTTTGAGCACATCATGTTTATATTTATCTGTCTATAAGACATATATGTACATAAATATATGAAAATGATATATGGTATATATATCTTACCATTCTTATCTCCTTATTCCAATATATGTGTCAACCTGTGTTCCACTTATATCAACTATTATTTTTGACTGTGGGCCCCGGTTTTTCCTTTCTGCATGTCTAGCAATATTTATGTGCTAGACGTTACAGATGGCATATTGTAGCGAACACACTGTGTGTTGTTTTTCTTTGAAGAGTTTTTCATTTCTCGTTGGTAGTGTTGAAGCTATAACTGGTTTTCCTTCATTATGTTAAAATTGGTTTTATGCTTTATTCATCTTTAGTCTCTATCTCGACCTTACTCTATGGCCTGGTCTTTACTCCTGGACATCATCTTTGTAGCATGGAACTATTCCATGAGGCTTTTCCACACCATCTGGTTTAGAATTCTAACACCTCTGAGAACAGGTTAATGTCTTTTACATCAATTCAGATGGCTATATTATCACTGTACTTACTGCTTTCTGGTGCAACTCACGAAATCTTTACCTGCACTTTTTGTTTGTCTTTTGCCCCAAAGCCTGAAGACAACTTGCTTCCTTTTCTCTATGGCATACAGTTCCAAAATCTTCCAGGAAAACTGTCATGCTCTGTTTGGATCCTGTCTCCCTCCCCGTGTCTTGAAGATGCCTCAGGAGAAAAGCTGGAATTCATGTTGGGCTTACTTCATGTTTCTTTTTTCTCAAAGATCGAAGTTGTACGCCATCTGTTATCCAATGACTGGAAATGATTTCCTAACAAGTTTATTTCTCTAGTTTTATAGTTGTTTATGGCTAAAGGTCTAAGTGCAATACTAGCTAGTCTGCCATGGTCAAAACAGAACTTTGAGAAATTCACGTATTATATTTTTATTTAATAAGCAAACTTATCTTTGATGGCTTGGTCTTCAGAAAAAGTGACTCTGTTAACATGGTAGTTAAATATATTCCAGGAGGAGGAAGCTAAAATAAGTGAAACTTTCTTTTTCTTTTTTGCTTTCGTGTGTGTGTGTGTGTGTGTGTGTAAGAAAGAGAATAGCTTCTTATGTGCCCTTTAAAAATAGTTGAAAAACGCTTATGGCTTTTTCTGATATGGTTTCACTACATAGTTCATGCTGGTCCTGAACTTATTCTGTATGCAGGCTGGCATCAAGCCTTCAATCTGGTCTTCACCTCCTGAGTTCTGGGATTACAAGTGTGTAGCAACATGCCTGGACTTAAACCTTTTATGAAATAAAACTTTCATTTCATTTTATCCATCCCATTTTAAAACCCTCATTGACCTCTGTATTTTCTTAAATTAAATCTGAGCTCTTTGGCTACATACAAGAAGACTTTTATTTGATAGCTCTAATCTACTTGTCTATTACCTTTTTACTAGAGGACCAAATGTGGTGTGCTGGTCCACTTGTTCTTCCAACACTGGATCTCATTTTTTCATTATCTGAAATACCTTCTCCTTTTCTTTAAGGTCTACAAAACTTGATATATGCCATTCTGTATTACTGAGTTAAGGATTAGTCACGGTCCTCCATAGAAGCAAAGCCAATTGTAGGGTGAGGGAGCTCTATGTTATAAGGAATTTTTTCACATGGTTATGAAGGTGGAGATGTCTCAAGATGCACAGTCTTCAGGCTGCAGACCCAGGAGAGCCGACATGTTGTTTCAGACCAGATCTGCTGGCCTGGCCTGAGTTCCAGGACTCGGACATTATAAATTCCAACTCAAGACCATAGAAGAGTTGATGTTTGATCTGTCATGAGTTTAGTAAAGACTGATGTGCCAGCTCCAAGTAGTCAGACAGAAGTTCGCCTCCATTAAAGCTTTTTGTCTAGTTAAGTTCTGAGTTGATTGGATGAAGTTTTTTTGCACTAGGAAGGAGATTTCATCCCTCCAATCCCAGGTGAATGCTGTCCAGAAATGGCCCCAGAGACATTCCCAGGATAATGTTTGACCGGATGTCCTGACACCCTGTATCCTTGTCAAGTTGACACATAAAATTAGCCATTGCAGTTTCCTTATCTTTTTAACCGTGACTTTACACTTGTTTCATGTGTTTCCCATATATAACATTTCACACAGTTCTATATGAACAACTATTAATCTGCTATGAATTTAAAGTGTCTACACTGAGCGTCCTTTTAATTTTGAGCTCCATTTTATGACTTACCATGTGACAGGAGCTCTGACATATTTTTTTTTCTTATTTATTTCCTGTATCCAGTTACCAAGTTCTACTAATAACTTGCTCAAGGCATCAAAATCTATTCTCTTATTTTTATCCCCACCACATTTACCAAAATTATAGCCTTAGAATTCATTGTAGGGACAAGTTGATCTTTTCCATTTCCAGACTAGTGCCAGAGTAATCCTTTTGAATCACACATTTGATTACATAAACCCCTGAATGAAAATCTTTTTTTTTTTTTTTTTTGAGACAGTGTCTTGCTCTGCAGTTCAAGCTTGTCCTGAACTCAGCCTCGAGCTCACAGCAATTTTCCTGCCTCTGCCTCCCAAGTGCTGGGATTATAGGCATGAGCCACCATGCCTGGAACTGTGGTATGTGATACAGGTTGTTGGTGGGCCTGAGTCTCCATGCCTGCCATTGTTGTATGTGGTTACTGGGTATTGAGCCTGAGACTTTGTGCTTGCAAGACAGGCGCCAGAACCACTGAGCTAAATCCTTCACCCTTGAATGGGTTTTATACAATAAAAATGTCCAGATTCCTTAGCTTAGTCCACCTCATTTGTATGTTATACTTTAGGAAACACAATACATCACATCTTCAGTTAATATTACATCTTTGTAAAAGCTATTAAGAAAAATAGTTGTGGTTGTCACTACCAAGTAATATAAAGTTTTGTGCAGCCATTTTTCCATGGAAGCAACCCAAATGTAGATTTGTTTTCAAATTAAAAAAATATGATTGTATTCTAATGAATTATTACCATAGGAATATATTATAGATGGCATAAAGGAATTGGTTTTTAAATTTTCAGCTAAAGAGAGTCAACTTTTTTTAAACAGTGATGCTTATTATCATTTCCTTTTTGCAGTCCCACAGTTCGAACTCAGGTCTGTGTGCTTGTAAGACAGGTGCAGTGCCACTGAGCTTCATCTCCAGCCTGGTGTTTGTGATTATTGAGTAGGACTATCACTACATGTGCTGGGGGAGGGAGTGTAACAGGGCAGCTCAGTAAATACAGATATGTCTTATTTTTTTGTTTTAGACAAGTTCTCACTGTGTGCTTCAGGCTGGCCCTGAACTCATCATGTAGCCCAAGCTGGCCTCAACTCATCCATCTCCTGCCTCTGCCTCTGAGTGCTGACATTTCAGGCATGATCCACCACACCTATCTGTATGCATGTCTTTTAATCTGTGTGCTTCTGGAAGAGAATAAGGCATTATTAGAGAATTGCTGCTGTCAGAATGAGCATAATGCTCAAAATCTGGCTCAAGGGCCTAATTAACTGACCCTAAGATACGGTTCCAGAGTCATTACAATGGTAAAGAAATATAGGTGGTAGCTACACAGCAGAAAACAGAGGGAAGCTGGCAAAATCTCCAGAGATTTAGAAACAGAAAGACCCAACCTTGTTGTAAATTGGATAACTATGTTTGTAACTACCTTGATTGATTCTTTTCTTGAAGGCTCATTTTGTTTTCCATTTGTACAATGACAGCATTGGACTGTGCAAAATCTGAAATCTCCCCCTATTTTAATGCTCTGAATTGAATTTGAAATCTAAAACAAAATATCTGATTCACTTGTTATAAGTGTATGTACCAATATTTTTCAGAATTAAGACCTTTCATTGTTTTCTGTTACTCATGGTCACCAGTCTAGTTGATAAGAGTTATTAGAGAACTTAGAGATCAGACTGGCCCTTTTCTGGACACCCTTGGGTATCCTTGACATCTAAGAATTTCATTCACATTACTCCCTTAGAAGTATAACAAAGAGTTATGCTCCAATCCTGGAGTAATTTGAAGGGGTTATTTGGAGTTCATGTATTTAACAGCAACAACTACAACTATTCCAACAACAAACAGCAACAATAGGCTCTAGACATTTATTTTTGAACCTAGAGGGGATTCCACTACATTTTGTCTGTGTAATATTTAAGATGTATTTTCAACACATAACTTAGAACAGTCTTAAGAAAATCGTAACAGAAGCTGTAGAGAAGAAAATGATAATTTTGACCGAGAAGTAACCCTAGCCTGTGCAACTTTAGTCTTTTCTCATAGGTCCTTGGGTTCTATGCTCTGGAGCAGTGCTGGTTACTGCAGTTGTAGCACAGGACTCATAGCTTAGCGAGCAGGCAGACCTTTTATGAAAGATAAGCACACACTTGTGAAGGATTTATTCTGGTAGATAAAGGTCAATGGCTACAAAGGAAAGATCTCTCAGAGGCTGTTAGAACATTGTTACCCCGGGATTTAAAGTTGAAAATTATGCCCTTTATGATACTACTGTCATTTTTTCTGGAAATATGTGATAAATGCCTCGTGGGTTTCAGCAACAGGAAAAATGTTCTTTTCATGATGTGCTGTTATGTTTGTCTTGCTATGTAAAGCATACACACAAGAAGTCACTGGGACTGAGAGCTGATGTTAGATTAGCAGTACTCCGCAGAGTGTTCTGTAGTATTTGGTTCTTCAGTCAGCTGTAGTTTGTCCTGGAATTCTGCATAGTTCATTACAGACTGATGCCTGTCCCAGGTGATCAGTGAGGGATTCTCCCCATCAGACACAGGAGGAGGGAAACTTGCCTCAAATGTGTCTCAGTTGACCTCTTAGGAGTCTCTGTAACTGTCCACCAAGGATTCCGGTTATGCTCAGTTGTTCTCATATGACTCTTCCTCAGCTGCTCTCCGAAGAACAATAAAATCAAACCAAGATGTGGTGATAGCCCTGAAACACATCTTTAGCTCTTACCTAGATTTACCAGCTCACAGGCGGAGGAGGACTGCATAGCTTTCTGTCGTAATAACCAGCTGGTGTCGTTCCAAGGCCATCCAATTAGTCATTAATTGGACTGAAATATGAGTTGGGCTCTAGAATCATGCCACTTAAATTCTATAGGATGGTGCTTCATTACTAACATTTCAAAAATACTTGCAGGAAAGAATATATATATATATATATATATATATATATATATAATTCAGTTATGTGGAGAGATATCTAAACGTTTTAAGATATGTTCAATGTTTTCCATAGTATTTTAAAATTAAGGTAGATCAAATGTTTAGTAAGTTTTAATAAAATTTTCAGGTGGATGAGATAACATGTGAATGGATTTTTCCCCTTTCTAATCCTCTTCTAAATAAATATAAAATAAAACCTTTATTTCTTAAAATCCTCTAAAAATATAATATTAAGGTTTGTATTTCTTAGAAGAGGATTAATATATTTTATAACTTTTATGGATTTCTGACAGTTGGTATTACTACTAATAATTATACTTTAGTGTAAAATACACAGTCCCTTATAGACACTGGTTAAGATATCTCATATCCAGGGCCAGGGAGTTAGCTCAGTGGTTCCGACGCCTGTCTTGCAAGCGCAAGGACCTGGGTTCGATCCCCGGTAACCACATACCATACTGGGCGTGGAGACTCACGCCCAGCAGCAACCAGTACCACACACCACAGTGCCGGGCGTGGTGGCTCACGCCTGTCATCCCAGCACTCGGGAGGCAGAGGCAGGAGGATTGCTGTGATGTGAGTTTGAGGCTGAGCTCAGGGCCAGCCTGAACTACAAAGCGAGACCCTGACTCAAAAAAAAAAAAAAGATATCTCATATCCTTTCTTCTTACATCAAAAAGTGCCAAGAAGTGTGACTTTGAGAGGATATACTTGTTTATTTGATTGTTTGCACACTTTTTAAACTAAAAGTTATTTCCCACAATTTTAAAGCCTGTCTTTCAAATCTTACTTTAACATTAGAAAACAGCAGAGCTTTCCTGTGAAGAGCAAGATAGTAAATAATTTAGGCATTGTGTACTGTTCACAGGTTGATCAAATGATATGGTGAATGATTAAATTTAAACAAGCTTATTATTCCAAGAATCACGTTGTTATTAATCCTTAAATTCTCTCCCTTGCCCAAACGCTCTTACCCTGTCATATATCCCTCTTCTTGAGACAGTGCTGGAAGTCCTCTTTCCTGAATATCTTCATTTGCACTATTGTGGCTGCTTCAATGTCTTCAAGAGTTTCAAAGCATTTACCTTACATGGCCATTTTGCCTTTGGCATAGATCTGGAAGTTAATGGGTAATAGATCCAGTAAATAAGGTAGATGAAGACAAAGCAGAATGATTGACCAAGCAATTGACCAGCACCACGAGGAGGGGTAATGATGTAGCAGATGAATGTTTAAACACCTACCACAGTAAAAGATATATTGCCATTAACCCCATTCAAAATACTCCCCCTAACTTTGAATACTCTTATTTCATTATCTGTGCCAATGTACCTTTCACTATAAGTTTTTTGAATTAAGTATTAGATGTAATTTTCAACCTAGTCCGCATTCATTCATCTCAGCAGTTGTAGCACAAAGCAATCCTAGACAACACACAAATGAATGGACAGGCCAAGGAAAGTTTACTTTCCAAAGCAGGCAGTTGGCCAGATGTGGCCCCTCTTCTAAACTGTGGAGGGTGGTGAAATTGTTAAGTGGAATAATATGTATAAAACTAGACTTCTTGAAAATATAAATAAATCTTGCATAATGACTCAATATGATCCAACAAGCAAAATATATAAAATAAAATTTATAAAATGGGCTCTATAAAAATAAGGATTTTCCATTTTGGCTGGCCTGTGCTAGAATTTAATAAACTAGAATTAGCACAGATTAAGGAAAGCAAATGGACAAATATTCAAATTCAAACATTTATGTCTAAGTAAAAGACATACAGATCATTATGTAAAATTTAAGACCAAGAAACTCTGAAAGTTGTTTTTTTCCCTTCAAGCTTTCATCAGACTTACTTGATGTCATGGCCTACCTGCATTGGCAGTAGGCTGTACATAATCTTCACTACACTTATGAGAACATACGTATATGTCACTGGAGACATATTAATGTGTTTGTTTATAGGCACAACCCCTAACATAGAGATTTCTAACATTTTGTATGATAATTGTACTATTTTGGAAAATACCAGCCTAGCCCATAAAAACTCCAGTTAAAAAATACAGCTGCCCTGACCTGGTTGCATTGTGGGATTATGGATCTGAAGTAATTCTAAGTGAAGGCATTTTATGGAAGCTATGTTGTGTAAGCTAGATAAAGATGGCTGATTTTTCAATAATAAGTTATAGAAGTTGGAAATTTGACCTCAGATTGCAAAGAAACTTTATTTGCTTTTGAAGAAACCAGTGAAATCTTCAACCATATTTTTTCAAGACTGGTTTGTATTCCTGAGCACACTATTTTAAAGTGCTCTCCTGAAACAATTATGAACACTGTGATATTTCCTTTTGAGTAAGATAATGATGTCACATGAAATGCCTTTTGCAAGCAAATATTTATATTCTTGATTTGTTTCCTTTTGAAGGCATGTAGGAGATATAGGGTTAGAGAAAGCAACTTTGGATTGTGTCTGCAGCCTGCTAAGACTCTACCATAAAAATATAGTTGGAATTTTCTCTCCCCAAATGACTTCTTCCAAAATACAAGAATTGCTTCCTGATAGAAAAAAAATGAATAAGCAAGACACACAAGAAATAGTAAATTATTTTATTTCTGTTTGAATTCCCTTACTAAAGATACCTAAAGGCAAAAATCAAGACAACTTGCTCTCACTTAGGTTAAGAAAACTAATTGAAAAAAGTAAATATCCTGCTTTTTTTCCTATGTGATATATGTGTCACTCATTTTAAGTCTTGAAACTTTGCCTTTAGAAACAGTCAGAAAAATCTGGGAATTAAAAAATTGACTCTAGAAATGGGACTCTCAGTTTTTGTGCTTGTAGACTAGTTTGCTGGCTTCTTACTTTTTTCCCAACACTGTAATAATTGATACCAACTCTGCAAGAATAAAATACAGGTTAACTTTTAAAAATGGCATTTGAAGGGCTTGAAAGCAGAGGTAAACCCATATAATTAAGCTACAAATTGATAAAATAAAAAAAAATGATACCCATGTTAGCAATATTACCAGTCTAATTTCTAGAAGATTCTAACCCTAAATCATCTCTACAAGGAATCTAAAAGTTCGATCCAATTCCTAGTTTATGGTTTTCTGAGAATTTCTGGATTTGACATCATAATAAGAGAGACTAATATAACATTGGTGCAGACATTTTACAGCTCTCAATAGAGCCTAAAGATGAAGGAGCTATAGGAGGCCATAGAAGAGGAATCTGAATGATTTAACCTCAACAATTGTATTTGAATTTATTTATTTGCAGTTCTTGGAATGAAATCCAGGGTCTTGCAAGCTAGGCAAGTGCTGCACCACTAAGATTTATCACAGCTTGATATACCTAGATGACTTACAAAAGCGAGAGATATCAATATTTTGAAACATATTCAGAGGTTTACTTCTCATTTCAAAATACTCTACACAGTAAGTATTACAAATTGGACAATAGGCACACGCAAGGATAAGAACTGGTGATAGCAATCTGTTGACTTTTTAAATGTTCTACAATCACTGTACCTCCCATTTTACTTGCATTACCCCAGTTAAGATACTTCTGATGTATTATTGCTTACATGTTACACAAGTAGACTGAGTAGTAGAAGGGAGGTGATGTGCTCAGTGGAGTAACTTTACACCCAGGAGGTTCAGAGTGGCCATGAGACTAGCAGTCCCCCCAGTGCTTCCCCTTAGTCAACTCTGATCACTCAGATAATCAGCCTATGCGTCCAATATTTCTTCAAATACACACACACACACACACACACACACACACACACACACACACACACAGCCAAATTGAAATCCTCATTTAGGCTGATCCCTGAAACTATAATAGTAGAATTTTTTCAGACTAATAAAATGGAAAATGGGTGATAGTCATACAAGCTAATCCAGGAAGTAGGCCTAGTGCAGTCTAAGCAAGACCTTGAATTAAAAACAACAACAAAATAAAAATGCTAACCTCCCACCCTCAATCTAATACCTTACTCTAGGAAGGGGAAGCCATAGCCATTTCTTTGCTGGGTTCTGGGTGTCAGTGAAAGCCTCAGACTGTGGTAGAGATGGGGTATCAGGCTTTGATTTTCCACGTGGTATCTTCATATCCCTTCCTTCCCAAGTAGAAGAATACAGGATGCTGCTAATAATTTAAAATTTTAGAGTTAAAACATAAATAATTAAGTAAGTTACTTAAATAAAAGTATGTCTTTATATTAAAAATGTAACACATTTAAACACAAGAATGAACAGTGAATAATTTCTAA
The DNA here is from genome assembly GCA_004026965.1 of Petromus typicus. NCBI lineage: Eukaryota > Metazoa > Chordata > Mammalia > Rodentia > Petromuridae > Petromus > Petromus typicus. The sequence goes on from PVIR01012489.1 coordinate 38,435, forward strand.
TAAGTCTAAATTTTAAAAATTCTTTTAATTCTTGCTAAGCAGATTTGTGAAAAAGGAAACAAGAAACTACAATTAGTGGGGAATCCTCTCAGGGCTAAACCCTGTGCTAAGCCTTTTTTCCTTCTTTCTGTCCTTCTTGTCTTCATCCTTCCTCAATAACACTGAAAAAAGATCATTAGCTTCACTTCAAAATAGTGAAGCTCAAAGAGGTATGGAATTTGTCCATAAACACACCGCAGGTGAATGGTAATGGCAGGAATCAAACTTGACAGTGTATGGCTCTGGAATTCAAATATTTCCTATAACATCACCCAGGAATTTGACAACAACAAGGTACACCCATTTAGCTATACATGTCTCACGTTTAACTTTCTTTATGGCTGAGTAGCAATTCACTTTATAAAAAATTCCCACATCTTCTGTATCCATTCATCAGTTGATGGGCATTTGAGCTGTTTCCAATATTTAGCTATTACAATCTGAGCTTCTATAAACATGGGTGTGCATATATCCCTGTGACATGATGATTTTAATTCCTTTGGGAGTATATAGAGAAGAAATTGGATCAAATGAGACTTCTAATTCTAGTTTTTAAAAAATCTTTATTGGTACATTAAATATACACATCATGATTGCACTCCATAATGGGGATTTGTACCAGTATAAGACACAACTTAATTCTCATTTTTTCCCATAGCCCTACCCACCCTACCACCCCCCCATATACATAAAATTTGTTTCCTTACTTTTTTGTTACAAGTTTTTTGAAGAATGTTGGTGGGTCTGTGGGTTAACAAAGAACCCTTCTCCAGGGTCAGTGGGACTGTAAACTCATACAACCACTGTGGGAGACACTTTAAATTTTGAAAGATAGAGAAAAATTACTAAGCATAAAAGTATCAATGTTTACTCTTACAAGGGCTATATCAGAGTTTCTCATTCCTTTACATTCTTTCTAGTATTCTAAATTATCAAGCATTTTTATCCCTGAAGCCCAAATAACTGAGAAATGCTATGCTGGGTAAAATTTATATTTTCATGTTAAAGTAAATTGTACCTTCCATAATATTTTGTGGGTTGTTGCATTTTAAATGTGATGTTGACTTCTAAGTATTTACCCCAATAGAAAATCTATACTAATAGCCCCCATTTATTTAATTCCATCTACATTTCAAGGTATACAACAATGATAGATATATTTGTGGGTGCTAAAATTTATAGGCAAGGGGGTTCCTAGCTATGGAGAAAGTAAAATATGTAGGTATATATTCATCAACTTGTATTATATATATTATATAATATATAATGTATATTAAATATATAATATATATTATATTATATATAGGAGAACTCTGACAAAAATTCAGGAGAAACTAATGAATTTGGGATGTATGCAGAGATATCCGGGAATGTCCTGCAGAGGTCGCTGTGGCTCCTGTGGTAGGTTTTAAAGAATGAGTATGGTTTTTAGGGTCAGGAAAGTGTTCAGGTGACAGGAGAAGACTGGAAATGCCGTTTGGAATACTACCCCTACCTGGGAATGAATTTTGACTAATGAGAAAATGTTTTTTCCTTGAACTTCCTAAGTATTAATTATTTTGGACTGACTGACTTCATGCTTCTCACAATAAACAACTCATACTTGGCTATGATGAAGCAAAAACATTTTCCTTCTCCTTTTTAAAGTTTTCTTATAACTAGCAAGCTTGGAATTCATTTCAAACAACTCATTAAAATTGGAGAAAAATGTCTGCTCTAGTAGCAAACTTTGAATACATGATCTGCTCTGATATTGGGGAAGAGCTGTAAATGTTGGTGAAAAATATATAGGAGACATTTATTAATATAATACCCATAGAGTTTATGAGAAAGAACTGGAAAATTTCATGATTCCTTGCTTGCTTATTTATTTTTAGACCATTAGGAGAGGATATACCTGTACTAGGTGGGATTTGTTTTGTACCAAATGGTGATGTGAGTTAACACCAGAAAGAGGTAGAAATAATTCTAGAGATTGAATTCTGGACACTTATTCTGATCAGAAGCAAAGTCTGTCTTCTGGTGGGAGGAGTACTTATTAAGGGTGACTGTCAAGACTGGGTACATTTAAGTGCCGGGTAGATTTTTTTTTGGTTCAATCTGCCTGTCATCCTAGTACTCTGGGAGGCTGAAGCAGAAGCATGAGAAGGTTGACTCCAGCAAAGGCAACTTAGCAACTTAGTGAGACCCTGTCTCAAAAATAAAAATCAACATAAGATTTAAGGATGTAGCTCAGTGTGAAGGCCCTCAGCCCAATCACTGGGACCCCTGCCCTGTCAAATAGCCTTAACCTACAGGAAGGTTTCTCTAACTACTGATTATTCAATTTTCAAAAACTAGAGTTAAGTGCTCCTTATATTGTATCTTCATTTGACTCTGTACTACTATCAGTGCTATAAAGCTAGTTCTTAATTTATGATTTATGTATTTATTTCCTTGCTCTTTAGGACAAAGAGTTAGTTTTAGTTCCTAAATATTTGTAGGGTGTGTAGATGCATGAATAATTGGGTAAAATTTACCTTGAAATCCTAAAAGATTTCTTCTAATGATAGTGGATTTGTCTTGAAAACAAATATCAAATTAAAAACAAAACACTTTAATGTAATTTAAATATTATGACTTATTGTGGAAATATTGCTATTTTTAAAGTGCATTTGAAAAACCAGAGTATCTTTATTCTGATATAAAACTGGAAAAATTATACTGGCAGAAAATTTTGCTTCCCAACAAGTTTTCAAATGACATAATAATATTTAAACTCATTCACAATGGGGTGTGCATATTAAGACAATATTACAACCAAATGGACAACATTAAAAAGTAGGATAATAAATTTTGTTAGAGACTGTGAGCATTGCTTTGAGGGTTAACTTCAATCATCAATTTGTTTGGCCTGCAAGACACACCAGAAATTCATAAAGCACAATTCTGGGTGTGTCTATGTCTATGTGTGGGGAGATGATAGGGATGTGACCTTGAGGACTATATCTGGCCTCTGTCCTTTCCTTTCTATCTTACCCTCTTCTCTCTGCTTCCTTGAGCCCACGAATTGAGCACTTGTCTTCCACCATGCCCTTTTCCCCATGCTATTTCTCACACAAAGCCAGGGGACCATGGACTGACCCCTCTGTAGCCATGACCCAAAATGAGCTTCTTCTCTTTCAAACTGTTGGTGTAATAGAAGGCTGGCTGACCAACCAAGGACCAAACTGTGCTACTCATACATTTTTTTAATCCAACATTCACATTTCTAGGGAATTTCACTGAAGACATACCCATAGCAATATGAACTTCTACTATACATGAAGTTATTTATTGTAGCATTATTTCTGATAGCACAGAAATGGAAAAAAAGCTGCAACACAAGAAGATAGTGCTTGTTTGTGCAAAGGAAACAGAGCAAAGATAAATATAAGGAGTCCACTTAGCTATAAGATGTGCTTAGGAAGGATGTGGGAAGAAGGAAGAAAAGTAACATCTGGGACCAATAAAGAGGGTTAATACTACCGGAATGTACGTTCTTTGTTAAAATTTTCAGCCTATCACTATAGAAGAGTTTAACCTATCTAAGTAATAAACAAAGATATTTAATTTTAATTAAGTAACTAAAATCAAGGGTTGGAGAGGTGGCTCGGTAGTAGAGAACTTGCCTGGCATATGTGAGTCCCTAGGTTCAATCCACAGTACCAGAAAATCAATCAATCAATCAATCAATCAATCATTGGTACATGGTACCACCATGCAAGTGATACCAATATAATACTAGCCTAAATCATTTTGGAAAATAATATGTTAACTGTATTCTGCAAAGACAAAAACAGCAGTGTGTTATGTTTAGTAATAAGTCTACTTCTTATAAGAACATCAGCAATTCTGTGACTATTTTAGGTGTGTATTAAGATTGAATACGTGGACATATAATAAAGAATATACATCAGGTTATGTGTTGTCAGATAAAGAAGTTACAGATAAGGAAAGGAAAAGAGCTGAAATGAAAACTATAAGTCTGGATTAGAACAAAGGTGTCAACTTTCTTTATCTTGTGATTGCAAACTACAGTGAATGTTCAAGTTTTTTTTAATATTGCCATAAAAGATTTCACCACTAACCTCCTCAAAATCCTACTCTTTGCTTCATACACACTTACTCTATCATTCTGAACACTTTCTGAGGCAGTTCCAGAAGGCTTCTTTTGTGTATCTTTAATCATGCTGTCATGGCTGCCCCAACATTCTGAATCATTTCAAAACAATTACCTTCCATGGTGACTCTGATGTTGGGGCAGAGCCAGAAGTGGCATGGTGCCAGATTCAATGAATATGGTGGATGAGGGCATCCTGTCGGGTTTTAACAAGCCTGGCCTCACACTGGACAACACTTGGCAGCAGAATCCATAGCCTTTCTCACACTTTATTATGACACAAAATACTTCCAGAGCCCCCCCGCCCAAAATAGCAAGAATGATAAGATACATGTGCTTACATAAGAGAGTATTTTTAGGGAGATTAATGGTGATGTGTCTTGTATTGTAGTAAATATATTTTTAACATTCAAACATTCATTGTGTGTTTTGATCATCTCTTGCATTTTGATATATTTATCTATGTCTCCATCTGATAGAGAAAGATGTAGAAATAAATATAAGTGTATGTGTAGGTTTATGCATTTACATGTGTTTCTTAATGCCATCAAGAAGATCCAGCAGCAAAACTAAGCCCCCATTAAGATCTTAGGTCTTAAAGACCATTTTCTAATTAGAGAACTAGGATCCACTGGACAATTATTTGCTTCCAAGGTCAGGGCAGGAGAAATAAAAATAAATTGGAAACATCATACAATATTAGAAAATCAAGAAAAAATCAATATAGAAGATGTGTGTAAAAATAAAATAGGGCTCAACTGAAACAAACTCTCAGTGGTTAAGACTGGCACACAGGATAACCGTACCAGATTACAAATAATAGAATATATTTTTATGAGGCTACACTGATATAGGAAAGTGTATGTTGCACAAAAGAATTGTCATTGCTGTAGCAAAAATAATGAAGATACAAAATCAGCAATAAGCAGACATACAGTGATAATCACTGCAGAAAAGATTCACCTATGATAACTAAAATCAATATATGAAAATCTGAGGAGGGATGAGGATCAGTTTATTTCTCATTTTATATATATGGAAGGTAATTGTTTTGAAATGATTCAGAATGTTGGGGCAGCCATGACAGCATGATTAAAGATACACAAAAGAAGCCTTCTGGAACTGCCCCAGAAAGTGGCCATTTTTATATATATATATATGGTTGCAAATTTAAAAATGGAACTTTGTAGTACAGAATTTGAACAAATATTACTTTAAGCAAGTGATCAAGTTAAAAAGGAAAATATATCATATACAGGTACAAATTCTCAATGATGAGTGTGATCATAATGTATACCTAAAATGTACCAATAAACACAATTAAAAAAAAAAGATGACTACTGTTAATGGACAAGGCATATTCTTCTGGCAACAGTACCCTGAGAAGGACACAGTACTGCTTCTTGACATACTTTCCACGGTGATTAAACTAAGATCAATACCGAGAACTTTGAAAGACATTTTGTGAAATATTTCACAATATTTATTAGGGAAGTCAAGGTTCTGAAAGACAAAAAATCTGAGGAACAATGACAGATTAAAGGAGATTAAATAAATACGAGAATCCAATACACTGTGGGTCATGGGTGGATGCTGAAACAGTAAAATGATATTTTAGAAGAAAGCTGGTAAAAATTAAACTTTATAGTTTATTTAATCACAAAGTACTAATATAAATCTTCTGGGCTTGATATCTGAACACCATTTCTGTGAGATACTAATAGAAGTTGGGTAGAGTGTGAACTTTGTGCTAATTTATTTATTTATTTTAGACAAGGTCTTGCTTTTGTCGTTCAGGCTGACCCTGAGCTGAGCCTTGAACTCACAGCAATCCTCCTGCCTCTGCCTCCCAAGTGCTGGAATAGTAGGTGTGAGCCACCATTCCCAGAACTGTGGTATGCGGTTCTGATTGGT